>MQRK01199662.1:6191-20215 GCA_001938485.1 Girardia tigrina
TTCCGTCATGCCATGAAGTCAACTCCTTACTTTTTTCGACCATCAAACATGTTCAGATGTTAATAAAAGATCTTCAGTTATGGCTGCTCTCAATCGTCATTTCGATATTAATCATTCTCAATCTTTTCGTTATTTTGCGAAATCTTTTACCCGAATGAAATGTCTCAGATAATCAATGGTCCTTGTAATGCAATTATTTGTGCCATGTAAATGAACACCGAACTGTTTTTTTAATTTTTTTGATTAATAAACGTTATATTTCAATGGAGATTTTATTTTGTCTTGAAAATTTATTTTTATTAAAGAAATATTAACTTGCAATTACAACAGTTGTTGAATTTTGTAGTGGGACATTTGTGATTACATTAACTCAGCACAGCAATACATCGTACATTAAGATCATAATTTTAAATATGCACTTCATATACAACCTATGTAACGATCACTAGCCTAAAACGAATGCAGATGATTGTGTGGACCTTATATTAGTTATCTATACTAAAATCTACATATCTTTGTGTTTATATCGTGAATACTATCAAGTAATGTGGTGCCTCCATTTCCTTTATCAAGAAGACAAAATTCCGAAAAACTGACAGTTATTCATATTGCAAGACGATTAAGCGGTAATGCGCTAAGTGAGGCTGTGGAATAATTATTGAAAAAAATCCTCTGCAGTAAAGATGGGCGTTCATTCTTAGAAGTCTTTTAATACGACCCGAATTTATTTTTTAACAACCCGTATTAACACGAGTGTATACTTTGTGAATGTTAACTTTGTGATAATTCGGATATTTGTCAACCCGAACTCAACACAATTTTCTAAATTGTAACACGAACCCGATCCGATACCGGGTTACGTTTGGGTCGGGTTCAAGTTCGGGTCACAATCGCCCATCTTTACTCTAGAGTAGAGAAAAATTAAAAGCATTTATTGAGATTTTTGATTTTTCTGGATATTATTATTAAGAAATCATCAAATTAATTGAAAAAATGACGAGGATGAAAAAGGAAAGGTTCCATTTTGATAAAGAAATAACCTTAAAATTGAAGAATTAAGCAGTCTAAATTAGAGATTATCACATAAGAATTCGGAAGTGAAATATAAATTACCCAAGAGAAAGTTTTTAACAAAGATTGCGTGATCTGAATCGAAAAGAAGATTTATTCTCAAATATCAAATAAAATAATAATTATTTTATCGGAATCTCCAAAACTAGTGTCGAAAATTTCTTTCATATTTTAAAAAAAACATTGATCATTTTTTTTATAACACATGGAATTTTGTAATGATTTTTACAGTAATCGGTTATTCGCACAAAAGAAGTCGATTAAACGAATAGACGAACATTATATAAATTTTGCGTTTATCGAATAACCGGTTTGAACTCACTAATATTTTGTGCAATGAAAATATCAGTTGATACAAATCGCACAGTCGCTAACTCTTCTCCGACATTCCGATTAATTTGTAGACGGTAGTAACTACAGTGTACTTGAACAACAAAACTTTAATTTTGTCTCTCACTACACAATTCTTTTTCGTGTGATAATTAGTAAACAATCTTCTTTTTATCTTTGTTTGTTATAATATATACTAGTTTAAAGATCTTAGTTTATTTAATCATGTGCGATAAATAAGAAAATGAATTCGATAAATTGCATAGCTAGTTTATCGGGTCCCTTATTATTCATCTCCCTATAGTTGCAGTTAAACGCAATGATTATATAAATCTTTTAAACGTTGCTAGTTGTATGATCGAAACGGGTAAAAACTGATAAATTTGATGCATTTATGACTTCTAAAAATGTATAGTGCTATTGTTCATAAAATCAATATTCACAACTACTGCCAGTTATTTGTAATTTACTTGACTCAATTCTAACAAAACTAAAAATTAATGAATAGTAAATATTTCCTAAATATTTTTCACACAATGTTCAATAAATAAAATTTGAAACAAAATTACTAGAGTGAAGGTAATTCTCGTTAATTTATTGAAAATTTCAAATTAAGTCGACTAGTATTCAACAACTTATTATTAAATGCGACAAAATGAATGCTACTGGGTTTGGTGCGGAAATTAGCCGGTTTGACCGAATATCTTGCCAGTTTTTGAAAAATACATAAATAAATCATATAGAATATATAATGTAAATAAATTAAGTTAAATAAATAGGTAAATAATTAAATAAAGTTAATTTAAATAAAGAAAAATAAATTTAATTGTTGCAGAGAATGAAAATGAACAACACGTTCCTAAATTGTATTAAATCTAAAAAACAAGTTTTTCACAAAGTCCGGAATATTTAAACAAAAATATAAAAATCGAATTAACGAAATTATTATTTTGATTATCATCTCATCGCACATCCCCACCAGATTCGTCCGTACCCGAATCTCCTTCTACGACGTAGTCATCCAAGTATTTAGACCTTCTTCGCACACGCTTCATATGGGTAGTCGCTGGTTCATAGACTTCTGACTCCGTGTCCCAAGACCAAGCTGTGTTCTTCACGTTCTTGCATTCGACTCTTCTCGGCCGTAAATCAGCAACATGCCGAGGGAACCTCGACCCATTACAATCCACTAAATATTTACAGTATGATAATTTTTTTAATACTTGACCCTTTAACCATTGTTGCGTGCACCTTGTGCTTCCCATTGGTTTCACCCATACTAATTGATAGTCACAATACGTTTTACCCTTTGTACTGCCCTCTATCTCATTGTCACTTTTTTGGTTTACGGGTTTCATACATTTATAACTGTATATAATCCAACTCGGTGGTTCTTTGTTCTCCGACGGCGTATTGTTGTACCACCATACTGCTTCTGCAATTGTAATGTTTGATCTTGCCGCAATTCTTTTGATCAACACATCGCACATTAATAACTTATATAATTTAAATAAATGGTAAAATAAAATAAGTAAAAAGAAATTAAAAATTAAATAACTAATTAAACTAACAAGTAAAATAAATAAATTAAATGATTTTATAGCTTTGATTTGTAAATTTTAATGGTAAATTTTTCAATCGTGTGTTTGCTGTTGGATTTTTAAATTCGGTGAATAGAAATTACCAGAGAAGAAAAAATTTTTGTTTAAATGAAATAAATAAATGATTCTTGTATAGGTTGTCATGTCACAATTTCAAAAAAGTGTGTTAAGTTTTTTGAATAGAAATAAAATTTGTTAAAAACAATCTCGATTTCTTTTAAATCATGTTTTTCTATAATATTAAAAAAATGGGTAAAATTTTTGTTCTCATCGAAAAAGCCCTCGGTTATGCTTTAGTAATCGCGAAAAATTGTAAATCGACTGATGATTTACTCGATTTATTTAAAGAACGAAATATAACAGAACACATCTCAGAAATCAAATTAGTGAATTTCCATCAATTTGCATCTATGGATAATGCGGCGAAAGGTTGTACGGACATCGTCAACGGAATCATGTCAGACGATTTACGCGAATTGTTGGTCAGCAGTTTGAGCAAAAAAAGTTTAATATGGAGACACGATTTCCATCTAGGGTTCATGATCAAAAGAAGAGGTCATTAACGCAAAACTTTATTTCTATAACAATTTGAGTTTCTTAAACAAACATTTTCGAGGAACTTTTGCACTTTCTTTTTGCACAAACCATTATAAATAAGAATATATATAATTATAAATATGGTTATTTCATTTATGACGAATTAAAATTGTATACTTTTTTTTATAAATTATAAGCTGAATTTAATAAAATTTTGTCACAAAGATTTTGTTGCGTCTTTTATGAAATTTAAATTTTATTGTACATTTAAATTTAACTGTTTTTAATTTTGAAAACAAAATTAAAATCGCAATTTTCCTTTAATTTAACAACTTTTAAATTACCCCTTTTTTCTAAAACAAAATTATATTTCCTGTAAGAAACAAGCGGCAGACAATGCACAAATTATATTTAAATCAACAACTATCACCGATTTCGGTGAATTAAAACAAATGAAAATAATATCTCACACGCCTCCTGCCATCAAGGCACGTTCACTGCATCAGCAATGAAGGCAAACTGCTCCAATTTGCGGCCCTAAGACTGCACCACGAGTCACCGAGTTTGGTCTGTTCCAGAATTTTAACTTGGCTCCAGCAGTAGCCAAAAATTTCAATTTCGCCAGTCTTGCACTCTCCTCAAACCCTCGCGTGATCTCCAGCACTTCAACCCATACTCGTAGCAGTTTCTTGCTCGCTCTAACAGCGCGCTTGCCTAGACCACCACCAGATTGGACGCCTCGTCTGCCTCCTGCTTCTGCTAAGCCACCAGCACTACATGTTTCGCCGCAGAGGGCTCCCTATAGAGCTGGCACAGCTCCTTCGCCGGTTACTTCGTGATAATCGGCATGTCGATAAGAATAAGCACCATCTTCTTCATCCCGTGACCTCCGAATCTTACAGCTCATCCTTGGTCGTTCCTTGCCTCTTTGATCATCATTTCCAGCTCGTCTCTCAGTTGCCGCGACTTGCCGACCAGAGGACAGCCACTAGTGTTGTCTCCCACCAGACCATCATGTCATACACCTGCACCATGGCAGCGCACTGCTCGCCGACAGTTCCATCCAATCACTCCCTATTGAATTTGCTCCTCCACCCAGTTTTCCACCTCTTCCGGAGCGCTTAATAATCGACTGATTAGCTCTAATAAGAGGCCACAATCGATCATTAGATCTTGAAGTCGTCTCAAATCCCTTTACTTCCCGTGACCCGTTTTTGATCGCCCGCGCGTGCCGCGACCCACTTCAAGCTTCCTGCGAATTGTCCTGCTGTTCCCGAACGCGATCCTGGTTTTTCGGTGTTCCCTGGGTTTTCAGAATCGCCTCTAATGTACAACCTCCGACCGCAGACACCTCCACGATCCCATCGACATCATTCTCAAACTAACCACAACACTCCCAACCGGAAACTTATTGGACCAGCACCCCGCCGATCCATTTGAATCTCTTTTGGTGATCCTACGAAACAGTACTGTCGCTGCCATCGCTGCGTCACCAATCTCTTCATTTGTGCAGTTCGACACGTCTCGTACCAGTTTTACCCCACCACTCTAGATGAGTTTGATATTCCTTGCGATCCTCGAAGAGCGACCCACAAATTTTTAATCTGTCGGGCACCGCCACCGGCATCGACATCGGCCACCACACTTCCCGCCGAAAATTGATCAAATTGGCGTCCCTGCTGATCCTCCCGAATCGATCCTTGGCAATCGTGCGCATCAGTATTGTCGCGGCCGTAGTCCGCCAATCGATCAAGCTACAAAGAGAATTTTCATCTCTGGGGCGATCCTCTTTGGCCGCGATAGCTTTGACAAACGATATACAACGCACAAGTTATATTTAAATCAACAACTATCACCGGTTTAGGTGAATTAAAACAAATGAAAATAATATCTCACATTTCCAATAATAATTACGTTTTTCAAAAAAAATTAAAATTGCATTTTAATTTACTTCGATTTAATCGTGCAAAACAAACGTTACAAAAAAGGAGTTTAGTTTATTTTCATTTTGTAAATAAAATATTAAACTTTATATTCCTTTTTATTTTATTTCAATTAAATATTTCCATCAAACTTAAAATTAACTTTATTACTTTATAATAAATCTTTGAGCAAATCTTTTAATAAACCTACCGTAAAATTTATTTTATTTTTTACATAAATTATTTTTTACATTAAATTGGTAAAATCTTATTTTAACATATTTATAACACTATTTTACGAAATGTAAATATTTAATTATTAATTTGATCAGGTTATAAATTCAAAAATTTTATACACTCAACAACGCTCCTAACAAATTTGAAGAAATGAATTTCGACGAAATAAATGGGCACCGTTTATACATCTCTTTCTCATTTATGATATTATTACATCTGTAATGAAAAATAATACCCAACATAGTTCTACCGGATTTTGAATCAGGACTCCATACCGTGTTTCTTCCAGCTCTGTACACAGGGGGATTATTATCCCCCAAAATTTAACGCTTCCCCCCAAAGTTTTCCAATTATAAAAGTCATATTTAGTAATAAACATCCAAATTTTAAATTCGCTATCGAAAACTGAAATATCACTCTTTATTGAAAGCGACTGTATATAATTTACAATCAAGTACCCAAAAGTTTATATTAACTGGAAGCGACAGTAGTATATACTCAACCGCCTTCCTACATTATTGTGAAAAGAAGCAACTGTACTGGTTTGTCTATCCTCAGTGTTAACTTCAGTATTAATGTTATTTACACAGATACAGTGATATACCATCTATGACTTCCAAAAAGCGACCTACCACATCTCTACTTAAATATTTTGAAAAAATTCTGCCACTCTAGATTTTAGCTCTTCTATCAAACAAACTCAAGTTTCAAATACTTCCTTGAACGATCCTGTCAATTTTGATGACCTTCCTGTTGAACTACCACCAAAAAAGCGGACGCCTTAAAAATACCGTGATGAGTATTCATGGTTAACTACGGATAACTACTATGTATTTTGTAAAGAATATTATAAAGAGCGACCTCTCCCAAAAGGTCCTAACGGAACTTTTATCAGCCAACCCTTCACTAATTTAAAGAAGGCTAGAGAATGTTCTTCCAAAAACAATAAACTACTGAAACATGCAAATCAGAGGCGCATCGTAAAGCAAAATGCTTCCATGTAGCCAAAGGAGACTCTCGAGTTCATGACACTGTTTTCAAACAATTCCACATAGCAAGCGAATTAATAATGCAAGAGAACCAAGATCGTTTAGTAGATTATTTAAAGGTACCATATTGGCTTCTTAAAGACGAAATACTGCACACCAAAAATTATGGCAAACTGCTGGATCTGTGTACTGAGCTAGATGGCAGTGGGGGCATGAAGCAATGGCAGGAGATCCGTTCTCAAAATTTTACTTATATGTCCCACAACATTCCTTGTAAGTTCTTGTGGCTTTCAAAGAACACATGCAAGTCTTTTTAAAAAAACAACTGAAACCATTCAATATTGGTGTTCCCTATGTCTGTCTTTCATGTCCGATGAGGCGACTGATCATCGAGGAAGAACTACTCTCTCTGTTTGTCTTCGTTATCTTGATCTTAATGGTGAACCAAAAGAAGTCTTTATAAGTTTGCAGGAGTTGGTAAATACAGAGGCAACTACAATAAAAGAAGGGATTCTGCTCGCATTGGAAAATCTTGAAGTTCAATGCCAGCATGTAAAGTGGCTGTCCTTTAATGGAGCTCGCAATATTTTGGGTAAGCAAAATAGAACAAAATCACAAATGATTAAATACCACACTAAAAATGGAGTCCATTGTCGAAGTCATCTGTCGCAGCTTGTGTGTGTCTATACAGCACATAAATATAGGGACATGTTCTCTGCTTTTAATAGTTTTTTGGCGGTTAATTTATAACGTTCCCAAAAACAATCGTAAATTCAAGGCTGTACAAGAGATCCTAGATGACCCCCAAGTAGGTATCATTCAAGCAGGAGACGTCTCATTCAAGCAGGAGACGCAAGATGGAAAACACACTATCAATGTGTTTCAGCAAAAATCAAATGTCTGTTGGGTATTTAATTAATTGACCTTTTAACTCTCTTGAGTTTTATAATGTCGACCAGAAATTCGTCTTTGAGTTCAGAAGGTTCTTCCAACTATCTGAATTCTTTTAAAATTTATTCCTCACTTGAGGTTCAGTAAATCTTCCTCACTTGAGGATCGTCACCAAATTCAATCTCGAAAGAAATTCTTTAGATTTGTTTTCTAAAATATTCTCGCAAGAGGATTTAGCAATTAACTTCTCGTTAAAATAAATAACAAACGACCAAATCTAGAAAACTTTATTGAGTAATTCAAATCGGCGGATATTCACAGTGGAAAGGAATAACAATGGAGAATCTCGATTAATTTCTCAATACTCTTTTTTTTGATTTTGAAATTTGTTTCCCTCTTATGCGTGCCCCTAAGTTTAAAATTTTTCTTTAGAAAATTTTGTGTGACTTTTTGAAAAAATAGTATGGGTATTTATACCAGTTTTTATGTAAAAAAGTTAATTTTTTTTTCAAAATTATAAAATTTTTGTATTAATAATATTAAATTTATTAATTAAAATTATCAAATTATTTAATTACCAAAATTAATTATTTTCCTTTTCTGGGAATTTATTCTGAAAATGACAGGTGCACAAGCACCTGTCATGTAATATTTTATTGAAGGTGCGATTGCACCAAAATTTTCTAATTTCAGCGATGTGCTTGGATCGCATTACTCGGTGCACTTGCACCTGTCAATTTTTTTTAATGATGCGCTTGCATCAAAATTTTCTTATTCTGTGCGCTTGTACCTATGAATGGCAAAAATGCCATTAAAAATTTCGATGGAAAAATTTCCATCATTTTTTAATTTTTATTTTAAAAGTAAGTTTTTATTTACAATATTAATATTATAATAATAAATATTAATATAATAATAATATAAATAATTAAATAATAAGTAATAATAATATAAATATTTAAATAATAATAATAATTACAATTATAATTAATAATAATAATAATACTAATAATAATATTAATATAATTAATACTAAATAATATTAATGATAATTATTATAATTATAATAAGAGTAATAATAATAATACTAATATTAATAATAATGATAATCATATAATAATAATGATGATAACAATGCAAATAATAAAATACTGATAATAATATCAATAATAATAATATGAATAATTGAATTATATAAATTATTAAAAATAAATGATAATAATACTAATAACATAAATAAAATATAATAATAATAATAAAATATTTTTTAATTTTTATTTATTATTTTTTTTTGACAATAATAATAGTAATAAAATAATATTAACGCCCATGACGACCTTTTCCCTCCAAATCAGGAGCACCCCCACAATGAATGGGTCCCTGAGGAAGAAGGAAAAATTCGACAAAAGGGAAATATAATAATTATAATAATTTATTTCAATGGTAAAAAATAGTTAAAATAATAATTAATTATAAAATGATATTAATTTTAAATAATTGAAGATAGTAATATTAATAATAGCGATAATAATGATAATTTTTTTATAAGTCAAAATAATAATAGTATTATACAAGTAGTAATAATTAATAATATTATTAAATTTGTTATTATATTTTTACAAATTTTTGATTTAATTAATTTATATCCCTAATAACTTCAACGCGTCCCTGAGCGCTAGCTCAAACAACTGGAAGCTAGAAAGGGATGAGACATCACAAAAAAGTTCCGTTTAAAAAACAAGTAAATTCTAATACCTCTGAGATAACAAGGTCCCCCCTTCAAACCGTTAGGCTGAAAGAAACACTGACTCCATAAAGCAATAGATAATGAATTTTTTAACACTTCTTAATTTTTGTTTGTTTCATTATTCACAGTCAATTCATAAAAAATTTGATTTCATTTAGATATTGTAAGATTTACGAATTAGATGAATCTTTCAATAATTTGATAAATCCTTTTCTGTCCGGATTTCAGAAACTGAAGCATTTTTTGTATAATTTTTAAAGATTTAAACTTTGAAACTTTACTAAATATTTCAAAGAACCTATTTAAATTTCTATGATAATATCGAAAAATGTGTATCATTAGATACTGATCGGTGGTATCAGAGTCATGGCGCATTTAAAGTTGCTGCTGTTCGTCCTGGGCCCATTTTTAGATAACTGTTTATTCTGATTTCTCAATGAAAGAGTTTTTTATTTTATTTTTAATCGCTAAAACTAATTCAGATCATTAGATAAATCAAAATAAGTCTTTCTAAAGGGAAATTAAAATTAATAAAAATCATGTTTATAAAAATTTAAGTAAAAAATAAATCATTATCAAAATTTGTACAGTAAATCGTTATTTCAAATTCAAAAACTTCTTATAAATATTCAGTAAAAATTTCGTATATTGAGAACATCATTGTGACTAATATTTTTATTAATATTACAAGTGTGATTGTCCCCAGGACAATGTTTGTCAAAGCTTTCGTACATTTGTATCTTTCTAATTGAGTAAAAACTTTAACTTGATTATCTGAGTAAATGGATACTACATAAATCGTTAAAATGCTTCCAAAAAATTTTAATCGGTAAAAATATTGAACACCACAAATAAATCCAGTGCATATATCGGTCCGAAGGCGTCCTCTATACCACTCCTGGTTTCCACTGGGGTTCTTTTCTAGCGGCCTCCCCCAGCACCCTTCAATTGAGTGAACGTTTCCGCACGCCACACAGGCATCCTCGATAGTCTAGCCGTTAGTTGACTATATCAACCCACCTGTGCCTATGTGCCTCATACATACATTGGCCTCTCGCCACACAGGCACAACCTTCCACACACCTTTGCCGTTACCATCTACCCTTACGGGTGTTCAAATATTGATTTTTCAATATTTAATTCTTATAATCTGAAGCTAATTTATTCAAATTTAGATTTAATATTCAAATTTTTAATTTATAATAAATTTTGAATATTAAATCTAAATTTGAATAAATTAGCTTCAGATTATAAGAATTAAAATATTAATCATCCATCTGATTAGGAGAGATACAATCCCAAAACAACACACAACATTCAAAAACTAAACATCAACATTCCAAATATTCCTCTCAAGACGGATGTTTGAAATTCTTACCGAATGCCAAATTTTTGACACATTGTATATTTTAAATAATTTTATTAATTTTATTTTATAATTTTTAAAATAATTATATCAAATTAATTTTTCTAAATGATAATAAAAATTAATTTTATTTTAAACTATAAAAAGTAAATATTAAAAAACTAATTTGTTTCACGTTATTTCAGTTTTTGGATGAGAAGTATTAAACATTGATTGATGAATTATTACGGATTGTCATAAAGATGATTCAAATTGTTATTGCAATAAATGTTGTTACAAATTTTCACGACTTAGCTCATATTCTAACAAAGTAAGATACTTTCCACCGCGAAAGTGAGGTACATAAGATGCATAGCACAATCCCAATTTTCTGTGGCTTCTAATTCTCTTTATTCGATTGCAATTGGACATGGTCGATAGATATTCATCTATAGCACGATTCCACGATCTTTTTATTACGTCTCGATTAACCACTATTATTGATTTTCATTTATAATATTTTCTATACCCGACAATATTACTTCCACTTTCATTATGATTGTTTGTCTACATTCTCTAACAGATATGACAGGAGTCTCTCCAATACAGGTGGCTTTACGCCTATTACATGTATAGTGGTAAACGAGATCCGAACGGCAGAGATTTTTATTGTCAAAAGTACATTTAATATTTTTGGTATTGGATATTATTTTTTAATTTTTTTGTGTTACGCAGGGTTTTTTCAATTTCTTTTTAGAAATTTGGAAAAGAATTTGAAATTAAATTCGGCAAACAATGTTCAACGCAGTTTAAATAAAAGATAAATCTCATCTAAGAAGGTAATTTTGACAAATGAACAAATTTTAATTAGGAATGCATTTCAATAAACAAGGGTTGAGTATTCAAAATATTCAAATTTTATTATCAATTTTTTAATCGCAACTTTATATCTGACTCCAATAATTTAGTAGGCTCTTCGAACACAAAATATATGAACAAGTAAAAACAATTTCTTTATTGAAACTTTATTTTTAAATTAAAAAATTAACACGTATAATAATAATTCAATTCTTCGATAACAGAACACAAACACAAATCAATATTTTGTGCGAGTTAACAAAGTTCAGTAAAAACTGTGAATCTCCAAAACGAACAATGAATTGATTATTAATTAAAACCTTTTTCTCCATTACGGGATACTTATTGTTTTAAAAAGATAAAATACAGAATGAATATTCCCTTTACTTGGGTAAATTTTCTCTTTCTTATATTGAAATTTTTGGGTAACTAAAACTGATTTCGCTGCTTAGAGTAGTTTTATTAGTCTTGAAAATCGATCAATTAAAACAAACACATAAATATTTATAATTTTTAATTCCAAATTTTGTTTAGGTTTAGTTTAGGTTTAGTTATGGTTTAGCTTAGGTTTAGTTTAGTCTTTACCAAACTTATATTAACTCACTTTGTCTGTTTGTGTATTTATGAACTTTAAATTTTCCAAATAAATTTTTATCCCGTTCTCCTGTTCCTATTGAATTGAACAGTTACTCAAGTAAGTTATCGTAATACAAATACATGCAACAATAAAAAGATTCACTATCTAAATAATTATTAGGCGTTTTTTTGAAAAATTTGGCCTACCTCCTAATTATAACCTAAATAGAAAAATATTTTGTTGTTTTTACATTTTTAAACATCATTTTGAAATTTGGTATTTTCCCTATAAAATACATCACTGCATTTCGTGAATATTACAATTTATAAATTTAAATGTTTTTTAAGAAGACTTAAAAAAATATTGATTTGCTTGACTTGGGATTTATTGCTTTCCCCATTTTTTTCCCGTGGAAAACAAACAAATAGTTAGAGTTTTGTAGGTTAAGAAACAGGACTACAAAGACCTTGCTATCTGAATAAGCAATCATTGTTTAACTAATCAGTGGAGAATTTTCGAGTCAGGCCGAGTAGATCACGATTAGATAATGATCAAAAAGTTGGACTGTTTCAAACCAAAAACTTAAAATATTCCTCCTAATTGGTCGGTCATTAAGCCACACCTACGGGATCTATCAGACAATTCGTTCGATTTGTGGTCTTGAAATCTCGACTTGGAATGAATCAAATTGCTAAAAATCGTGATCGATTCTTAGAGCCAATAGAAATGTGTATAGGACCACCGATTACTGAATAACATTTTAAATTGGACTCCAATCAGCAAATAAATCCGCAGCATTCCGCCATAGGAAAATTTCATTCGACCTCTTTGGATGCCACTGATTTTCACCACTGATTCAATGATTGTTTTTGCATTTTAGTTTCTTTTAGTTTTACTTTAATTTTTTTTACATCAAGTTTCTTTTAAATTCAGTTTTTTTTAAGATAAATAAGCAAATAAGTAAATACGTGTACAAAAATAAGCAACGAAATCACAACATTCAATGTACTGAATAAAATCATTTTCTAATTATGACGCGTTTGAATAAAATTAAATTTTGTAATGACAATCGATAATAATTTTGTATTGTTTAATCATTTTTCTTCATTTTTATTGCCATTATGATACGTGGAACATCTTTGGGATACAGATGTAATGGACAATAAACCAGATTGAATGCCAAACTGCAGATAAGGGAATCACAGTCTTCATCAATGTTTTGTGGTTGGTTTTTGGGTTCACCTTTTGGAATATTATTTAGACCTTTCAAAGATGGTAATTTCAGCAGATTAGACAGAAAAGTATTACACAGGTTCTGCACATGCGGTGCACTTACTGAATAATTGCCAAGACAACCATGCAACGAACAGCGATTATTTGCACAATCAGCAACAAAAAGAAACCATTGGTTTTGAACTTTCAGTGGACAGATGATGAGACCATTTGAATCGGCGGTAAAGTTGGCGGTCAATCTTTTATTCCGCTGTCCCAATTTAGGTGGATATCCAGGAGTCTGTTGAGGATCATTGGATAAAAGTGGATCATTTTTTATTTCTCCTTTTTGATTTTTGCCTTTGCCTTTTAGATTTGCCTTTTGGATTTTTTTTAGTTCTTTCAGAGATGCTAATTCCTTCAGATCATACACAAAATTATCACACAGTTTCTGCACTTCAGGTGCACTTACTGAATAATTGCCAAGACAACCATACAACGAACGGAAATTAGCAGCACGATCAGCAACTATAAGAAACCATTGGTTTTGAATTTTAAGTGGACAGATGATGAGACGATTTAAAATTGTAGCATCAGCAGAGGAAATGTAAGCAATTTTTTCACAATCAATGAGTTCTTTAAAGAAAACATCAACGTCTCCACTGTCAATTTTGTCTGCAGATGCTGATTGGTCAGTGGATTCAATT
>MQRK01199665.1:10510-20959 GCA_001938485.1 Girardia tigrina
GCAAACAAGCGAATAGTTACAAGATCTTTATTTAAATTCAAATAACGAACGTTATCAAAAGTATCGTTCGCAAAATTGAGGGTCTCAGAAAGAGTTCTTGGGTCCTACCATCAAGGTTCACGAGTGTTCACAGGGTGTTGGGAACTGGTTTATAGGGTTTATTGTTTAAATGAATGAGTGGCATGGTTGGCGGTTTCTATTATTGGTACTACATAAACATTCTGCTTGCCACGCGCAACAAGAGGAAACAATTTCTCTTCTCGCCGTATTTTATTTGAACAAAAAGTTATTTATAAAAATTGAAACAAAACGATCAATTACAAGTAGCAAATTCTTTTAATAATTAAATTAATTGAAAGAAAGTCGTAGTTTGTGAAATATCATCGATAGATGAGCACCTTCCAGCGTCACAAGAAGCGCGTTGTGCTGAAATAAATAAATGCTCTCTTGACACCGGCCAGACCAGCACCTGCACCAGCAGCTCCCTGCCGAAAGTGACAACATTGGCACATCAGTTCTAATATCACACCTGATCCGATCAAATCTAATTGCACTTTCTCAAACAAACTGACTCAACGATCAAATGTCACTGTCAAATGTTGACGTAACACGCAAATATCCAATTGCTTTAAATGACACACATTCACACACACAGATATACCAACCCATTCATCCATCTCACAATATTCCGGACGAGTGTGTATGATAATTGGTTGAGTCGGGAGAGTGTGTGTATCCCACTGTCTGACGTGTAAATATTGACACACACACAATAATTACGTCTTGTGCTACTGCGGCTGGTGCTACTGCGGCCGGTGCTAATACCACTGTTGTTACTACTGCAGGTGCTACTGCTGCTGGTGCTGCTACTGCAGGTGCCTCTCGCGCTACTTGTCCTCATCGTGTGCCTATCAGTCCTCCACCGTTCTATTATTTCTGTAATGCCAACGGCACCATCAGTGTCACTGTGCTCCAAACAGCCCTCCTCCTTCACTTCTTAAAGAATGCCTTATGTAAATATTTGATCGTTAATTTACGTGTAATTTTTGCCTTCACTTTCGATAGATGATATTTTTAAATTAAGAATTTGTACTGTTAATATTTTTGTTTTCTTCTCTGATTTTGTTTAGAATAAGTATCGTTTTATTTTTTTGTTTTAATCGTCAATGGGAAACAAATATTAAATTAGGTAATTTCAGACACTTTATACGACGGATGAGAAAGAGGAATGAACTTTCGTTTTCTTTGAATATATTCGTACTTTATATATTCAAATACTCCTTGTACCCTCTATTCATAATATAAATAGGACGCAAAGAACCCTCGTTATTCTCTTTACTGAGACCTAATTCGCAACGGTGACCAGTGGTCACAAAATAATTCATTCAAAGCAGAAAATTGGTTGATAATTTCCGAACTCAACCTGTGGAAATGGTATTCCCATTGCAATATGTATATTAAAGAGAACTCTCACATTGTTTATAACTTTTACTGGAAACGCAATTTGGATCATCCTTGGAGCAATCCCTAGAAGAGCTTTCATTCGTGGACACATTCTCTACTGAGATAAATAATATGTTTTTATGTTTTCTTATTTATCAGAACTATTTAATTTATTTTAATTTTGGTAAAGAGCATTTGGACAATAATTATTATCACATTTAGAGTGCTCACAACTCTCAGAAGGTCGTTCACAGTTTGACATCCTTCTAATTGCTTTTATTTCTATCTTCATAATAATGATTATTCGATCAATTTTTTTAAATCTTTCTAACATATATATTATTTTTTAATTTCCAAAAATATTTATTAAAATTAATAATTTTAATCATTTCATTTTAAGAATTCCAAATAAATAAAAATATTTCATCAAATTGTAAAAAATGAATTTAAATTTAAATTTCATTATATTAAACTTCCCAGACACATTTAAAAGCTATCTTTAAAATTTCCTAAACTTACAGAAGTATCTTTTATCTAAAATATTTTAAATTTCATTATTTTATTTTATTAGTTTAAGTACTTTTACACATGAAAGTAAAATTGCGTCAAGCTCGGAGCTCGGACTAAAACGTCCCTTGAGCCCAGGACCAGCCGCATCGGAAATTCCCTCATTTGCGAGCACACATGTCCCTCGACTGTCTTCAGACTTCTTTTTTGTCTCCTCACAAAGGTTCACCTGCGAAACCGATTCATTTTTACGTTGGTGCTACGCACATCCGGGGTGTGTGGGAAGGTCGTCCGACCTAGACGCAGATGCGAGTTGAATTGTTGCAAGGTCTAAAGGTTGGGTTGGACGTACTAACTAAAGACAAACCAACTAGGAAGACCAGTTCTTACAGGTTAGCTTTGTGAGAAATCCAGAAACCGAGATTTTTAATTTCAATTCACAGATTCCGAATTTGTCTATTACGATTATGGCAACAAAATCGTTCAAATTATACGGGCTCATTCATAGAAGTGTCGTGCACTTTATGCAGGCTCGTCTTTCGAACCATTGATTTGGAATCTAGAAACAGAAACAATTTAAAAAGAAAACAATGTGGCAGTTAGGATCCCAACAGACAATCTGATTCCTAAATATGCCATTTAATAATCTCGAAAGAATCCTATTTCTAAAAATAAATATTAATAATACCTTTATTATATTGCTATTTGCGTAATTTAATTAACTTTGGGATAATTCTTGACACTGTAAGGGGGTCGCGATGTTAATAATGTGACCTCCAGTAGGACAGGTACGAGATGAAGCGGGGCATATACAACATGTTCTATATGCAGAGATAAAAAGAAATGTCGCAGAAATGACATTTAATATCTGGCAAAAGGGTTTGCGCCTTTACGGTCAACAAAAAGCTGTCAAAGTGTCTTACTGGTTGAAGATATTTTTCAACTGAGTCCACGAAATGCCTCATGCTTCTGTAACATTTGGAACGTGAACATTGGTATCTTTTGGAAACGCTCGCAAAAAAGAAAAAGAGGCGTTATACCTAGAAGGAGACTTGCGTAACTCCGGTGCAACTTTCAATAAGTACGATAAATCGGGCCTAAAAGTTTGTTCTAATGGTAACTGTTGATAATTCCTCGTGAAATCAGCTTCTTCCTCACAAGAGAAGATTGTTACCTTTAGAATCATCATCAAGATTGTGGCTCTATAGTTCGTATAGAAACAGAAGAAGTGAAATAACCTTTTGGATTAAGAAATTCTTATGGACGAAAATTTGATTTCTCTGAATAAATATTTTAAAAATAAAAAGTATTTATTTAATCATTTTAATTAATTAAATTAATTTTAAAGTTACAATTTAAACAAATTTGACATTTATTTTCATATCTGAAGATTAAGTTTCTACTTTTGCTATTATTATTATTATTATTATTATTATTATTATTATTATTTTTATTATTATTATTATTTTTATTATCATTATTATTATTATTATCATTATCATTATTATTATTATTATTATTTTATTATTATTATTATTATTAATATAATTTTATTATTATTATTATACTTAATATTATTATTTTCATTATTATTATCATTATTATCATTGTTGTTGTTATTATTATTATTATTTTTATTATAATTATCATAACTACTATTATCATTATCATAATTATTAATATAAAAATTATTATTATTGTTGTTGTTGTTGTTAAACTTCTAATAAATTGAAACAAATAAAATTATGTTTCTACTTGAGAACATTCTCGATCACCGAAAGAAGTTATTTTCACAATGGCACAAAAGAAATAATAAAAATAAAAATAATAAAAATAAGTTGAATAAGAAGCAAGAAGTGTGCAACGGAAGCAGATTGATTCAATTGTTCGAGCGTCACTGTGCCAAACGCACAATTTTCTGGTTCGACTTGTCGGAAATATTGTATGGAGATGATCTCACATCATTATCATGCTTGATCATTAATTAATTAATTATTATTAATAGTGCTCGGAGAGCAGGTGTGCGGCACACCGAGTGCTCAATCGGCGCTGTGCGTGCTGCTTCTGCAGCAGCACAGTCTCTGAAAGAGAGATGCGTGCGCGTGTGTACGTGTAATTCATTATAAATATATTTGTATATATATTTGTGCTCCAGAAAACCTTCAAGTCGATGATTGCTTATGAGAGAGTATTAGATTGAAGCAGTCAACAAGTTAACAGATTCACGAACGAAACCATTTCCGATCTCCGACGAACCGTGCAAAAGATCTGGTTTGATTGAGGCTTGAAAGTTAATCTGATTTTATTTATTTTTTCATTCAACAGAAACCTCAAAGATTATTTTTGATAAATGTTGCAACATTATTTGAGTTATGGAGAAAGAAACCGAGAAAGTCTCGAATCAGACCTTTACAGCAAGTTCCAGTGTCCGGATCGCCGCTCTTCCGCCTCTTCCACTGCGTCCACTGGATCTTTTGAATCGAACCGCAGTGGGCCCAGAAATAGACTTGCTTTCAGTCAGATGAGTCGCCAATGTTTGGCGAATACGTTTCAGAGGAACTGGACGGAAAGATGTCCTAACGAACCCGGGTTCGATGACTCTCTGACCAATCTCAACTGGTTACACGTAATCATTCAATCTCTAAAAAGTTAGTTTCTTTAATATTTTTTTTATAATTAGAACGTAAATCCAACGAAAATTAACGAACAATTATCCACAATTCACCTCGGTTATCCAAGGGATAAGTTGACCACCAACAACTACCAACCCAGGAACCATTACTCCTTAAACTATCCCTCTCAAATCCCATCCACAAATTCAGATTCAAGTTATTTCCTTCATTCCACGGAAAATAACTCCTTTGAAGAGCCAGATTATAAAAATAATCCAAACTTGAAACCTCCTTTTTCGTATGCAATACTCATATCGTGGGCCATGAAGGAACTCGGGAAACCTAAGATCACATTATCCGACATCTACGGATGGATTGTGGATAATTTTGCATATTACAGATACTCTGATCCCACTTGGCAGGTGAGAAGATTGAAAGAGAAAGAACACTTTTAATCAGTTTTATTTGTAGAATTCAGTAAGACATAATCTTTCATCAGGGAAATGTTTTGAGAAAGTTCCTCGAAGAAAGGATGAACCAGGTAAAGGAGGATTCTGGAGGATCAAACAAGATTACTTGAAGACCTTAGACACGAATCTATCAAAGATCAAATATAATCCGTTAAATCACGCGAATAATCCGTTCAAAACAGAAACTCCGTCAATGGTGGTGAATGGCCATCATGTAAGTAGTATCAACGTGATGAACAATCCGCGACCCGTGATCACTCTTCCGACCCCGGTCAAGCGGTCGAGAAAGTCGCCCATCAGAGCCACACAGGAGAACTGGGATTCCTCGGATTATTTCGAAAAGACAGTACCAAACCAAACAGTAAATGCGAACAGTAATCAGAACGTAGTTTCTAGCACGGAACTAATATTAACTGACGACAACTCGATGTTCAACAATCAGATTGACTTTTTGTCGATGGACAACTCTTCCTGCGACTCGTATCAGTACCTCAGCAAATGCCCGTCAAACGACAACGACATCTCTTTAAACAGTTTCGAAGACGACAGTATCGAGGATCTTATCCCTAGTCCTATGATCGACAACGACGACTTCAAGTCTCTCGTCACCGACAACGACCTGGAATTCTATCCGAAAGATAATCTTCAAGATTTCGATATGTTGTTTGGATTAAACTGATGATTTATTTAGACATATTGTAAATAGGGAGATATTATAAATTATTTAGGGTTATAATTTTTCAATGACCTCAACGAAGATGAGCTCGGACAAAGGACGGAATTACGACTGGGATCTTCTTTCCTCTGCCGACTCAGCTGTGATATTTGTATAATAATAAATATTTATATTTTCGACTCGTTTTGTTTATTATAATTTTTTGATTTTGGTCTTTTTGTTCTCAAAGATTTCTCAAAGATATTTTGATCGAAATAAAATTGATGAAGTAACGGATATCGTTGCGTAACGCATTGTTTGGGGCCCCGGCAACTGCGTCGCCGGAATCCGTCATTATGTAATAGCAAGAAACAGCACAAAGATTTTCCATTAGAGTTGCATCAATTTATATTTGTTAAAAGACTTTTTGCAAAGATTTAATAATATATAACTATAAATACGAAAGTAGATTGTTATTAACAAATTATCAAAATATGCTACCAGTGTCTTTCATGGGGTCCCCTTTTACAAGTGGAAGGCGGACATGAAGGATTTTACTTAAAAGATTAAGCTCTAATGTTTCAACTCTTCATGTTTGATCAGCAAAGAAGAATTCCTGGACAAGAGATGATCAACTAAAGAACTTTCACAAGATTATTTAAAGGCATTTCAGTCAGTGGCCTTTAATAAAATATTAATGAAGTCGAATCAGATGAACAAGTTCAGCCTCATGGAGAACAAATGAATTGGGGGGTTCATATCTAAAGACGTAGCGTTAACATTTCATCAAAAATAGCCAGGATTATCTATATGAAGGAGATAGTAGCCCATATTTGAAAACTGTGTTACTCCTCCAGTTATTATGGAGTATTAACAACAATGTTCGAAAGTAAATAAAGATTTTCAAAGTTATTACGAGCTGTTTTCTTCAATTAAGAGTATTCACCCAAGTATTGCTGGGAAAACCTTCTGGATTTTGGAGTCAGTGAGTGAGGGAATTACGTTGGGCGTTCCAAATAAGAATTTTCTTTATTCGCTCTGAATGTCGCTCTCGCAATCGCAATTGTCTGACTCCTCTATACAAAAGAATCTTCCAACTATATTATCAATGTTAAATTCCTCTCTTGAGGCATTTGTTTAGCAAATCTCTCTTGAGATTCTCCTTTAAAACAATAATAATAATAATAATAATAATAATAATAATAATAATAATAATAATAATAATAATAATAATACTAAAAAATAATAATAATCATAATAATACTAATATTAAAAATGATAATAATATCAATAATAATAAAAATATTCGTATGAATAATTAAATCATAATTATGATTCTAATATTTTTTTGATTATATTAATATTAATAATAATAATAATAATAATAATAATACTAAATAATAGAGATACTAATAATAATTAGAGAGAAATTATACAATTAATAAAAACAATATTAAATAATAATAATGAAATAAGTAATACATATAATTATAATGTGAATATAATAATTCAATCATAATAATTATAATACTTATAATAATAATAATAATAGCTTTCAAAAGTAATGTTATTAATAATAATTTATATAATAATTGAAACTTGAATTTGAATTTTATCCCGGACAACTACCGTAAGTCCTTGAGCACCGAGCTCAAACAAAAGGAGAGTTAAAATGGGATCGTTCTTCATTTGATTTTTATTATTATATATTTTATTAATTCATTTTATATTATTTTAACAAAAATAAAGGTGAATTGATTGTGGAGTTAACTAATTTCCTTTAAATTCAGGATCTCAACAATTAAAGCAAATTTTGAACTAGATTCTGTTAATGCCCGACGATGGTTTAGACCGACTATTGTAAAATGAAAATTATATTTACCTCCCTGATTAAATATCACTCAAAGAACTTTTGTTTTTATTCACAAATTTATAATATTTAGAATAAAGAAGAAAGGTAATTTTGAGATACAAATACTTCTTGGTAGTTTGTCCACCCCGATGTCCTCCTTCTGTACTTGCAATAACATTTATATCATACGAGGTCTTCACTAATTGATAAAAGAAGTTTATGGTTAAATTAAACGCAAATTCTTGAATATCTCAATGGACAATAAATATAAATAAATAAAAATATTCTTGTAATACATATTCTGTAAAGCATTCACTATGCATAATATTATTAAAATAAGTGAAATGAATGTGAGATCATATATTGTAGTTTCTGTACAGAAGAAAATGAGAATAAAAGAAGAGTGAGTGTGGCTAGGTCGTTTCTGTGAAAGTGATTCAGTGACACGTCGGTTTACGTGACATCGGCCGACTCTTGGTCACTCAACCATCAATTTCAGGAGGCCACCAAGAGGCGTGAAATCAGTTTGTGATTGCTCAAGGTGAATAAATTCGAGGGCAAATAAGGTTTCTAGAAAATAAATTAATTTAATTTTGTTTGTCATCATTCTAATGTGAACCAAAATGAAGACAATATGTTACATAAAAGCGAATCCAAGTCAATTAATGGGAAAGTTGTCTTGAAGAAGCATTTGAGCTGTTGATAAAATGTTTAATAGTTGTTTTGCTCTGGTGGGTAAAGTACCGACTTTTACAAAATTAAACGTAGCATAAAATGTATTCCTTCCAAACAGTTGTTACTATTTGAGGGACCCCATACAATCTTTTGACATATTCTTTCCCATGCCCATGTCTTGCATTAAGGCAAATAGCACATGTCTTATACGTTTAGACGAAGAAGTGATATTGTTAAAAAATCCTATAGAATTCTTAGTCCTAATATTTTTATATCCCGACATGTTCGTCCATTACGACACATTCCAAATTACTTTGCAAAATTCTTTTTAATATTTTATTAATGAAAATTAATGAGATTAGTAAATCGATTCAAATAAAATGATCTGCTCAAAAATAACTAAAAAAATATCACAAAAAAGTAAAAAAACTAAAATCTCATAAATCGTCTCATCAGAATCTGTAAGGTAGATGATAATGATCAAAGAGTGGAGCCAGCCACAGCATATACCATTGATGGTGATGTTGACGCTCACCTACGATGGTAACTCAAGGGTCAAGACGGTCATAATATTTGCTAAAAATTAGAGCAAATATAACAATAGCGATTATACGCATTCTAATTTAACAAAATAACAATTTAATTTCAATAAATATTATTTATCACTCAATTATGGAATATATCTTGCAGATTTCTATTTTTGGTTATATAGATACACAGTGTTTGATATTATTTATTTTTTGGATGGTACCTAAATTGTTTATTTCTTTAATTATTCCTGTCTTATACTGCTCGCTCGACGTGGCGGCGCATCACTCGGTTGACGACACAAGTCCATCGCACGCTTATTCAAATTTTATTTAACACCAACTGACAACAAATATCAACTTTCGAATCCACAAATTTCTCTGAATATTTAAACAAGTCGTATTGAGTTCTGTTTGAGAAACGTGTTTTATTTAAATTTTATTGACTTTAAACCGGGTCGGTTCTTTGTTTTAATTTTAATATTTAATTTTGCTTTTGAGAATTGTGGTTCTCCTAGAATTCTTCTAGATTATTTTGTAGTCTTTATTTACTTTTTGTTACTCTGAATTCTCTTTAATAAAATTCCAAATGGCTTTTACTTCCAATTAAATTTTTTTATGTTAAACTGTTTTTTCAAAAATTTTCCTTCTGGTTCTGAAGCTCCTTTTACTTTTTTTAATAAAATCAAAGTAATTCATCAAAAACTGTATATTTTTCTATGTAGTTAAAAAAGTAAATATGGTTTTACATTTTAGCAATCTTTAAAACATACCATCAACCTCTGGATACTGAAGCATCTCGAATGAAGCATCTCATTAGCGCCACTTGATCACGATTTAAGAAGGTCAGAATCTCCATATTATTGTGATACTCAGCGGTCATCGATTAAATACGGCTAATTTGTTGATATTTAATGTCAGATAAGTATTATAAAATATAATTAAATGGGTAGCAGATAGATAATGTTTTTACCCCCCTCCCGAGAATAACGTGCAGGGAAGAACAGAGCCTTTCTCTCTTTTGGGAGGAAATCTGATGGATAATTTACAAGAACATAAATTAAACACAAAACTGAAAATAAGTTGTTTAATCTGTAAGTATACCTTATAAAAGACAGATGAATTACTAAATATAACAGTAGAAGCTTCTCACGTTTTGTGGATATATTGTCCCTTTTAATTGGTAGAAACTAGCTAATTCCATATACACAAAACTATAGTATTATTTCTTTATTGAGAATGGGGGGATGATTTTGAAACAAATTGAAGCAGGAAGACCATATAAGTAACTGTTTAATAAAGTATGTTTGATTATCTCAAATATTATAATTAAATTAACTTTCTCTTTTTCTTCATTTACTTCCTTTTGATCCATTTCTTGACCAAAAAATAAAATAAAGATACAAATTCAATATAAAATACTTATCAGGGTTTTTTTAAGGTTTCGAGCTGAGTGTAACCTAAGAAAATGTGGGTGTACAGTATAACATATTTATTTTTACTCAAAAATTGTGACATCACACATGTACACAGGATTTAAAGGGTTAAGAACAAAAGAATGTCTTATACTTATTAAATAAGTATACAATTATATATGACCTTGTGTAGGAGCGTGTATGTGCGAGAGGGAGAGAGAGTGGGTGGAATAGCAGTGTGTGTATTTTTAATGAACCCATGCTTTACCTATAAATAGCCAAATTTTTTGGTA
>MQRK01199675.1:2025-18220 GCA_001938485.1 Girardia tigrina
GCAGTCTCAACCAGCTTATTGAGAATTTTTGATTAGCATGATTTCATGCAATCGATTACATAATCATCATTTTTGTATTTATATACAGGTGAATTAATTATTAATTAGTGACCTGAAGAGGACGGTAGATCCGTCGAAATATATTGTCTTAAAATATATTTTTAAATGGATGCTTTGGTTATATTAATTATGATATATTAATTTAATTTTAAAGTTGTTATATAAATTTTTAAATTGATTAAATAATCCAACATTTTAAGTATTCAAAATATCAATATTCCATCTGGGTGGGAGAAACTCAATCCTAAAACAACATACCAAATAACATACAATAAACACAATTCAAAAATATTCCTCATAAACTTAATACATATTTTTGCAGGTTATAAGGGGCGCTTAAAATCCTTATATTTGCTGAAACATCGGCAATATACCTTGTGTATGACTCCTACTTGAGATGAGGCCTATTTACCTAGAACAAATTTCTTGGTTCACAAGATCTGTTCCAGACGGACGATTGTTTTAACAAACATAATGATTTTAGGTGAGCCTAATTGGATTTATTACCTCAATTTTTTTATCCCAGTTTCGTAAATCAATCTCATATTTTAGGGAAACTTAATAATTAAGATGTAAATTTCTTATTATTTATTTTATAGTAAAAATATTTTATATGTAAAGTGATAATTAAGAAACGTTTTATTACAAATGTGATTGATCAAATACAAATTAGAAAATTTAAATGAAGTAAATTAATAAAAAAATTTGCTATTAAAAAATTGGTGAGGTTCAAAATAAAGGTATTTATCCAAATACAATTTTGTAATTTGATTTTTACTTATTTTATCTCATATTTAAAGTATTAAATTAGAAAAGGAAAACGATACAAAATCAATTATAACATAATATTTTTGGTTTGAATAACAAGCCGTAAATATTACATAAATTAATAATTCAAGTAATGTAGCAATATGTATTATTATCAATAGCGATTAATAGAATTAATTATTATCATAAATTCCACTTCCAGAGAAAAGATTAGACTCATTTCCTTTGATATTAATTTCAGCATTATATGATGGGATTACGTTTTTTGGAATTGTATTTAAATCATCTTTTGTAAGTAAATTACTGTTTTGTTCTAAATATTGATTCTTGAAGGCCATCATATCCTACAAAATATAATGCGTTATATTTTCTTTATCCTCCTTTCTTTAATTACCGGAAAGCTTTTAGGAAAGGCCTGGTTTGCTGCTTCATCATCATCTTCCTCTTCCTCATCATCATCTTCGTCTTCTTCGTCTTTGGCCTTCCTAAAATTAAAACAATCATATTGTCATAAAAAACTTTAGAGATATTTTTTATTAATTAATCAATTTTCGTAAAACAAGTTGAACTTATTAAATAGCAATATTACAGTAATAATAATTTAGAAACTTTTTAAAAGCTTGACTTTGCAATTTCAAATCTCTTAAAGAGAACTAAAAGTTCTTTTCGATAACAAAAAATGTAAACATAATTTTATAGCATCTAAAAAAATTCATATTCAAAGTAAAAAAAGTTTTAATTAGTGATTTGAATCCATTTATCAAATAGTCTGCCAATCCACACAGTACCATACTTTGTTTTTTAAAGACAAAGTCTTGAGGAAACTGCTTTCGACCTAACCCAGATTGTTGAAGTTTGTAACCAAGAAGAAAGTGCGCAACGGATTTGAAAAAACAATAATTAGATGAAAGGTACATACTATAAGCTAAGTGTTAAAGAAGTTTGTCATATCGAAAAATTTCCCCAAATTTTAATTGATAGAAAATTAATTAATCGATACAAAATACGGAAAATTTCTCAGTGAAATCGAATTTGACCTCTAATTCAAGTTCAAAGTCCAATCGATATCGAATCGAGAACGATCGAACTTTTTTTCTATTTTTTCTTATTCAAATATGAATTTTTGTCGAGGGAAAAGATTTTTCAATAAATTTTTTTTCTGATTAGTTTTTAAAAATTCAAATAATATGAGTACAATTATTTTATTTCCTCACGAAAAACGATTTTGAATTCCGATAAACCGAAATGGTTAATTATCGGCAATGAATCGTCCAATATGGACAGTATTGTTTCCAGTTTAGTTTACGGATTTTACAAGCATTTGCAATGTCACGATTCGTATAATGTCATTCAGATTAGCTCTAATTCCAAGCAAAACGTCATGTTAAGACGCGATGTCCTCGAATGGTTGCAACGAAAGCTTGATATCGATGTCGCCAATGATTTGGTTTATTTGGATGCAATAGATATGTATTTCGATCATTGTCGATTTTGGAAAAATGTGCTAATTACTCTCGACCGCCATCGAGCACGGAATGAGCGGATCACGTGTCATGTGCCAGAGATCATTGATCATCGCAAGATCACATGCAGATTTCCTCCGGATCAGCTCGAGACAGAGCGCATTCACACAGTCAGTTCTTGTTTTACGCTCTTTACGCAGTGTGTATTGACTGATAGATCACTGCCACAACTGGAGACTCTGCTGAGGCTTCTTTACGGAGCGATTCTCCTTGATACGGACTGTCTCTGTCGTAGTAATGATCGAACTACGAATCAATTGCTTTCCTTGAGCAAAGATCAGCAATTCGAAATTGACCAAAAAAATGATAATTTTCATGTAACGAGTGAGAAAGTAATTTTTATTCCCCTGACCTCACCACCGCACTCCGATTCGACTACAGGGTGCCGCAGCCGCGCTGCACACGCTCTTGCATCAATCAAAGTGAGTAAATTTTCTGCCGGATGCTGAGAAAATCTGATCAAGTTTAATGTATTATAGGTTGGTGTCATTAGTTCAACCATTTGAAAGTAAATTAACTGTTAACCACTTACTACCGGCCGGAGCGGCCGTGTCCACTTTTATCTATATATATCTTTTCCTAGAATTAATAAACGTTAAAAAGCGCTTAGGTAATCTTTTAATTCCATGAAAGGATGCAAAACTTTCCGAGAAAAAATAAAAAAAATTATTTTATGAAAGGCGATTTTAGGTAGGCGAAGGATAACTGACAAAATAGTAGTATGAGGTTAATGGTATTAAGTATTACACCAAATACACAAAAATGTTTTCTTAGAGAATGATTTAGGTTTCATTACCACCACTTGTTCAGGGTCCAACAATTAATTTTGATTGTATGTATTGTTAAAACATAACTTTCCTTTCGTAACAAGTAACAATTTGTCTGATAAAATGTTCATCATGCAGATTTTTCAGCTATTTTAGGTTGGTATTCACATGTTATTTAGGTTGAATCTCAATCAATTTAGAAGGTCCAGAAAGTGTCACACAATTGATATTTTAGAAATGTTGAGTTTGTAGGAAAATCTATAAGTGCTCCTTGAGGGACTTGTTTCGTTAACTTCCTAGAATACTTCAGAATTCACTGTCAAGGGTCACTCTAAATGTGATTTTTAATCAAGGTTAGAATTGTAATCATTGAACTTTTTAATCCAAGAACACATTGTCACATTTAGCTTTGTTTATCTTCTTGGTTGCTATCACTGCATTGAAGCTTTGTTACCTATGAAAAGGAGAAACAAAATACCAGAAAACACATACAACAACATACTAAATGCAATACACTTCTTGCTTCGAATTATTTTTCACATATAATGTTTTAAATTTAAAAAAATTATTAAACATACTTCGAATACTTTGAAAAATAATACTTCCACAGACAGAGTATAACAATGAGTATTAGAATGCATCCTCCAAGAACGATGAGACATCCAATTAAAATATACTTTGCTGCCATTTTTGTGGTTGAAGTCTCAAGAATGTTTAGAATACGAACTTCATCTAAAATATTTATTTATTCAAAAAATTTCAACATATTTTTTGTCTAAAATTATTTCTTGAAATATTTGTCTCGAAGGGTATGGTGAATTTAGTGTATACTTTTTTAAGTATGTGTTCAATACTGAGTATCATTACGTTTGGCAATCCGATAAAATAAAATCTTTTATTTATTAATTATTTTCAACAAATCTTCGAATATATGCTTTATTCCAAAGAAAGTCATTGAAAAAAGTAAAAGTAAATTATTAAGAAATTAAAAAAATATCATTTAACTTGAATAAGTCTCTGTTTTTCCATAAACAATTTACCAATAAATACCTTAATCTTTTTGGGATACAGGATGTTTGATAGATATGTATATTTAATTCAAAATATATTAAATTTATAGTTAAATTAAATTAAAATTTTGTTTATTAATTAAATAATTTTCTTTATAATTTTTTAATTTTGGATAATCAACTCGAAGAAACGACTCTGCTTACATGCAGATGCATTTCTTAAAACAATAACCTCTGTTAAAAGAGCAAGATCAAAATATGTCTTTTTTAAAATTTTTCAAAGATTTTACAATAAACTCGGGGGTTGAAAATATCGTTATTTTCAAAAACATTGAATATTCATTGATATTTTCATACAATAAAAGTTTAATCTAAGTTTCTGGCAAACTTTCTACATTCCACTGTGAAATATCCAGTCAATTTTGAACAGGCCTGCCCAACCAGTCGATCGCGGCAAGAATTTCAGACGATCTTTAACTAAAAACCAAAAATATAAAAAAAGTTTTTTGAAAATTAAATTATCCGAAAAACACTTTTTTTAAAATCGAAAAAAATTTTATTAAAATTTTGTTTTACTGAAAATTTTTTTTGCAAATTGAAAAAAAATGTTTGCTTGAGTCACAATCAAAAAATTTGAAATAACACTTCATTACGACTAACAACTGATTGACGACATTTTTTTAATAGTTTGTTATGTTTTTTTATTTGGTTTTTTATTTATTCTAAGTTGTTTGTTACGTTTTTTTTGTTTTTGTTGATATTGTTTAATTTTAAAATGAAGTAAAATAAATTAAAGTTGAATTAATCAAACATCTAAATTTTTTAATGTGTAAATTTCAAGAAGAATAACTGCGTTGGATATTAGATATTTTAATTATTTAAAATATTTAATACATGTTTTCTGATCGATATTTTGTTTGAATATTAACGATTAAACAGTGTTTTTGAAAATAAACTTTTCGCGTGTTCTATTGAATCTTACAAGCTACCGGGCATGATGAATGACATGAAGATCGTTTTGGAGTATTTGGAAAAATTTGATGGAAGCGTTAGCTTCGAGATCTGTTAGAAGAAATTCAAAATGATCATATAGATCCAGAAGATTACTGATCCAGCCCGCAACTCCCTTTTTTTACCATCGAGGGTGGTACTGAACATATACATGGAATCGAACGAGAAGACGCAGAGCACCTGCAATCAGTTTTTTAAGTTATTAAAAAATTCGTTCGGTCTGACTAGACGCTCTGAGTACAGCCAATTGACAAACTTGCAGTATCACGAAGGTGAGATACATGAAGATACATCTCAGGTGAAGATGTTAGCGTCAAAGATCGATAATCTAACAAAGGCTGCCTTCCTGGCTAGACTGCCTTTCGAGCTTCAGGTTGATTTGGAACGGTCTGGTGACCAACCTCTGACCGAAATAATCGAGTAAAGCCTCATGTATTTGGGGATTAAAGAGGGTTTATTACAGGGTTCAATGGCGGCAATATAACACGCAAAAAAACAAGAAGAAAAGAGGGAGATCCAGAGGTCAGGAAAAACTCAATAAAAACAGAACAAATCTTCACAAAGGACCTTATATTGATCGTGACAGTGACATTGAATCGAAGGAAAGGAGTCATTATAAAGGTTCTCACTGGCTACTAAACAGAGAAAATTTTCTACAAATGTTAGAAACTGGGTTATATCGCAAAATATTGCGTCGTGAATCGAAAAAAAATCAATTTTGCATCGTGAGTTACATTCGTTATGCGGACAATTAATAGGAATACATCTGGTAGCTACTTGGCTACGCCCGTTATTTTCATACCTTAAACGACTTAGTGAGGCAAAGTGGGATGAAAAGATAGACTAAGAATTATTCGAGAAAATTAAATGAGTTTTAAAGACAGTGAGGGAGAACAATCCTTGTAGAGGTTTATGGGGCATTGATGACATGAGGGAAGGTACTATATGGCGCGACGCAAGTTCCATAGCCATTGGGCTGGTGTTAAAAGTCAAGGGGAACATAATCTAGGACGCATCATGTTTGAAAAAACTGATCATTCGAGACATATCAATGTAGCAGAACCAAAAGCAGTTGTAAACGATTTAAATTTATGTGTAAAATGGGGTTTATGGATTGTGCTAGTAAAATCGGATAATAAATCAGTAGTTTCTTGCGTAACCGCAACAATCTCAGATCGCGAAAAATTCAATACCAAGGCTTCCTGTGAACTTTTAATTAAACAAATATTGTCTATGACCAAGGAGCTGTGTCAGGACTATGATATTGAGTTTTTTAACAGCGATGATAACAGGGCAGACGAGTTGACAAGAGTTCCAAAACAATTAAAACGATGCAATTGTTTTTTATCAGTAACGGACGATCTACTCTGGCTTCAGCAACTTCATGAGAAGTGTCATTTAGGCGCAAACAGAATTTGATGTATATGTGCAAAGCGGACATCAATGATCTGATTTCAAGATCAGTAAAATGGAAGACCGGTAGGTTGAGTGTTAATGAAAATTGGTCAAGATGAAATTCTATGGATAATTGTGAAAATAATTCTGATTGTAATATTGATAATAAATATAAATTAACTACAATATTGTAACTCTCAACAATATCAAAGTATTTACATAGTTTAAATCCAAGTTTCAATTTAATATATGGAAAATAATTTTGTACAAAAAATTGACTGATTACCTTTGCTTGTGACGTCTTTCTTTTTCTCACAATTGACCCCGAAGAAACTAAAGTCACATCTAAAAAATGAATCAATTTCTTTTTCCATTTAAAGTAAGATTTATCAATTAACAAACATGCAAAAAATTTCTTTTGTATTCCAATTTTCAAAAGCTTTTCCGTTATTATTACAGTTAATTGAGTCCAATTTCGGAATTTGTTGAATCAGAGTGTCGGGTACTGAACTCAGATTATAAAATTATTCTGAAGAAAATAAATGAATACATTTTTTTGAAACATTTGTACATTTTGGTCCTTCAAATCCTTCGTTACATCTAGTTTAAGAAGTTGTATTTAAGAATCATACAAATAAGTAAACATAATAACATTCTGAGATCTTTAGTAATAAAGACTCTGAGAACAATCTTACCTTAAACTAACAAAAAAGAAATAAAATTTTTATTTAAATTGACTTAACATTTACAAATACGTATAAAACGTAGGGGACCTACAAAGCATCGGAATTTTATTGTTAAAGGAATCTTTTCATTGTTAATTCAAAATAACAGAATTACATTTTTTAAGAGTTATTAAAATATTCTAAATCTAAATTTTAATTCATTGCTTTAACTTACTTGACAATAATCAATTATTTGTTCTCATGTTACATTTTGTAATACCACCTTATAGATTTTATATTTTATTATGTATAACTTACCGTATATATTCGAGTATAAGTCGGAAATTTTTTTCTGTTTTTTGGATCATAAAATACCATTTTCGACTTTTTTATTATTAAAGATGAATTTTCATGTTAATTTTTTGTGTTGTAAATTAAAATTGAAACCATTTTTCCTGATCGACTTATATTTGAACCTTTAATTTTATTCACTTTCAAGTCAAAAAAGTACACTTCGACTTATACTCGAACCGACCTATACTCGAGTATACACGGTATTTTCTTTCAATAAATTAGTTTTTATTAAAAAAGATTTTTAAAATGTCATTAGTGGTAAATTATTTTGAAGATAAAGATATTTATTTATTTTGTACTGTATCAATTTTCAATAAGTATCTTTTACGCATTTTCCTAACAATATTCTTGCATTCTTTGAAAAATATTTTATTTTTACTGACGAACTATAGGTCTAACATACTTTTGAGTGGTCCTTTATCTTCAATGATTTGTCTAAGAAGAGCGTTAACCAAGCTGCGGAATATATCAAAGTTCGCTGGAGCAAAGTCAAGGTTGTAATTCAAGTACACATAAATTTTCCATTCTGACTCTTATACTCCTTTTTTTACTGATACACTCAGTCTGTAGGCATGTGTTATCATGTATATTTGGGGCTTTTTTAACGAATTGACTTGGGGGACAAGTGCCCTCCAGTTCAAAGTAAATTAAGAATCTGTAAGGGATATTTATAAATAGAGTATCTTTAAAACTTAGCTATGACGCTTTTGAAATTGAACATTTGAATAAATTTATATTCTATACTCATCATATAGGGCTTGTTTTGTCTTTCGTCATTTTTCGTGAAGGCTAAGTCGGTCTATATATGACTAAAGTGTAGTATTCAGTGTTTCAAGATCAATGAAACTCACGAATAGAAGAACGTTATCAATAATCGAAAGTCATTTATATTGATGCAGATATTATAAAAGCCTTATAATTAATACACTTCTAAATATTATAAAAGGGTATTGAGCATGCCTTATAAAAATAATGAGATACGTCAATTAGACGATGAAGTTCAACTAATTTCTGCAATAACAATAACTAATTTCACGATAAATATAATTAACACTTTATGCTCTGTTTAAGTGTGCACTATACCGTTACTGACACTGGAATTGAAAAGTCTCCTTCAATATCATTTCCGGTAGCACCTACTCTTTACAGTATGCTTCCAAAAAAGCTTATTTCTTTTTACAAACTGACGGTTTCAGCTCATTACATACTTACCTCACATAAGACAACCAATGCTCGTAATATATGACAAGTGGACCTGACTGTTTAATCCTCGCCTTGGTTTGTGAAAGTTTTTAGATTGAAAGAAAGACAAGAAAGAAACCCAAACTTGAATATTTATTTAGAAAGAGACTTTTTTGCTTTTCTTAAGTACCATGTGTTACTTCATGTTGAACGAAGCCCTTTTTCATACCATTTCTAAATTAGTTCACAAAGTTAGGCATTAGTATTCCAATTTTTAAATCACAGAAATGGTGCAAATAATCTTGTGGTACAACGAGTACACAAACACGCAAATGGTTTACAACATTAAGGTTACATTGGAAACATTATGCATGCAAACACATACTAAAAAGGACTAAAGGAAGAAAACGTTGAAGAGCATAAACAAATAATCAAAAATACCATATTCTGAAGGATTTAAAACATTTAAGAAAAGTATTTGCAAGAATATAGGTTGAATCAAAGTGGTTTTAATGACACCCAAAGTTAAAAATTTCCTTCCAAATAAATAGAAAACAATTTGTGGTTTGCAAGCTAATCTGATTTATAAATTAGATTTTAATGGGTATAAAAACTCGTACAATGTAGAGTAGGCATGTCAGAAATGCGCCCGCGGCCCATATACGGCCCTTCAGAGACATGGCTACGGCACACACAAATGTGTCCCACTCAAAAGTACACACAACTACCTACGATCTCTATATTTACTCTATGATATAGAATCATGGTCAATCCAATGGCCAGTTTATTAAGTGTTGTAAAGTTTTTAAACCGATATATGTATTCGGAAAATAAAAGAAAACTGAATATAAAATTACTAATGGGACCCCTGCAATGACGGAAAGAAAATTGATCTAAGAAAAACGAGTATTTTAAGAGAAATGTGAATCATAATATTTTTGCATAATGATAGTCTGGAAAATACACTGTCAATTTTGCAACAACTGCATCATCAAAATTTAAACATTTTTCTATTGCTATTGATAAGTCCGTTGATGTCAATGGAATAGCACAACTTACTATCTTCATTATGGCTTGTGATAGGGAATTTGAAATTTATAAAGGACCGTGGCACCACGACAAGCAAAAACATTTTTGAGTAAGTCGATCAGGTTCTGTGTGATTATGGCTTTGATTTGTGAAGGTTTGTATGTTTATCTACTGATGGTGCAGCGAATATGGTTGACAGACATAATGGTTTTGCTTCCGAGTTACAAAAAAAAATTAGAAAACTCACATACACATTCATCATTTGCACACTTGCAAATTGTACACTGTATAATTCGTCAGCAAAAAATTTGTTGGAAGATTTTAAATTGTTATCATGTGCTTAGCTTGGTGACAAAGACAATAAACTTTATAAGAGGTCATTCTTTCAACCACCATTAGTTCAGTCAGCTGTTAGAATATATGGATAATCAGTTCACAGACTTTCCACTCTACCCATAAATTCGCTGGTTATCATGTAACAAAGTGTTGACAAGATTCTATAAACTGAGACAAGAAATAGTTATGTGTTTAGAGATGAAGGTCAAAACATGAATGAAGTAAGAAATAACGTTTGACTCCAAGGCCTAGCTTTTGCTGTGGATTTAACTGCACATTTAACTGATCTTAATCTGAAATTATATGTTAAAAACAAACTAATCACTCTTATGTATGAAAATTTAGTTCATTTTCCTAGAGTCTGTATTTACCTTTGCTTAGTATGACAATCACCTGAAGCTATTTTCAAAGGAATTCCAGGAAAAAATTTGTGATGTCTCATCCTATGAGAATCATTTTGCACTATTCTCATCACCATTTATATTTGATGTTGAAAATGTAGAGGAAAGCCTACAAATGGAACTTTTAGAAATACAATCGAATTCTATACTCAGAGTAAAATATCTTGAAGTGGAATTACCTGTTTTTTCAAACCTTCCTGAAAAGTTGAACAACTTCAAAATGTTTGCAACAAAGAATATGACAATGTTTGGTTCAAAATAAGTTTGTGGACAGTTATTTTCTTTTATGAAACACAATATTATCATAGAATAAGGCTGACTTATCCCCACTTATCATATTTGATCAAAATAGGAACTACTTTGTCGTTTTAGTCTGATATACCAACAATTGATATCGCAGAGGTGTCAAGTCTAAAGCCTAAAGACAAAAATAATTGAGTAAAATGGCAGTAAATAAATTTTATTTTTGAATTATTGTATTTTTGTTAAATGCATTAGTTACTTTGGAGATAAGAAATATATGTTGTTTTTACTTTACACCTTTTACAATTAGAGGGTTTATTGTTTAGAATTTTATTTTCTGCAAACTACTTCATATCTTATTTTCATGACTGCAGTTAAAAAACAAAAGGGAAATAAACTGCTCTGAGCGGCCCTCTTGTTACTTATGCGGCCCTCGGCGTGCTTGAGTTTGGCATGTCTGTTGTAGAGACGAATCATCATCTCGAAACCTGGATTATTAAACATTTAAAATAAAGTCAATCGAGTAAGATTCTTGATTATTGGTTACAATGTAAAATAAAACTCTTCTGTTTCAAAGGCTGAATTTTCTGTTTACCGAAGAGCTTTAGTTCACAATATTATTATTATTATTATTATTAAGATACTACAACCTATTAATTAACATTTTATTGTCGTGTATATTAAATTATAATTGCTGAAGATTGAAAATGAGTCCCAAAACATATATTATAATAAAATTCTTAAAAAAGCTTCAACAAAATTATTTTTCAAAAATATAAAATTATATATCAATCCATTCGTATTGATACATGTACCTTCTATGTGAAGTATATGTGATTAAAGTGTTTATCAGTAAATCTGTTTTGATCAAAAAGACCATCTAAATTAAGTGTCAAAAATTTTTTTAACAATCTTATATTTATTGTATACTTTATTTTTGTAATTTCATGTTATAAAAAATTAGAAAAAATTATTTTTTTTCAAAATTTTTTTTATCAAATTGTATTGTCATCGGAAGCAAGCCTGTAAAAAAAATTCAGCTCAATTGGATGACTGAAAGTGGTCGAAAAATCAATCGCCAAATTTGTTCCAGACAGACAGAAAGACAAACAGACAGACAGACAGACAAGAAACCAAGCTAAGAAAAACGTGGTAAAAACAACATTTGTGACCTTAGACAATTCTAAGTCGAGCGGTAAACGTTTTTGTGTTATTTGAGTGTAATAATTAAATATTGGACATATATCATGTAAATTACTTTTTAAAAAATTTAATACAATTTTATTTTCAAAATAAAATGTATTAAAAAATTAAATGTTTGATAAGAAGTATAAATTTAAATACCGGCAAAATATGATATTTCCTTCCGTTTTATCTTCATAACACCTCCCTTGACCATTACATTGTTCAATATCTTTTGATGAACACCGGGAAATTGTTTCTGAATTATTTATTATATATAACAAATTCATTTTTACAATCTGAGTTTAATTATTTGTAAAAAAATAAAAATAAAAAACATAATAAAGTATTGCTTTGGTTATTTATTTATTGTTTGAAGGTTTTGTTGAGAGGAGTAACTCGTGCTTGGCAAGGTTATGTTCCTCCAATAGACATATTTTATATATTTCAGCGCTTTAAAGATATAATAAGTTTGTTTGGTTAGAACGTATTCCTTTTTTCAACAAAATTTTTTAAAGAGCATAAATAATTAAATATCTTCTTCGTTTTCGTTGTTATTAATTTATAATTGTAATAAATTTATTGGCTTATTTCGGATAATCTAATAGAAACTTAACTGTTTTGGTCTTCACTGATATGAAACCAAGGGCGGATCCAGGGGACAAGTAACGGGGGTATTTTTTTATAAATAAAATTACTAAAATTATATGAGTCCGATTAAAGTATTTTATTATCAAGGACATGTAAAAAACCCACATTCCTGTTCGGAATACTTATCGTATCCTCGGATAATAGGCGAACTCTCCGAGCTAGAGTCATTCATTGGAGTGCATTACTCGCATCTTCCCTCTATCTTACTTCTAGCACATCTGTCGCAACCGTTGTAGGAGTAATAGTCGCTACATTTGACGTTTTTGCTCTATGTCAGAGTGCAATACTTGAAATTGGAGCCAATATGCACGAGTCTCAGATTTTTTAATGTCGTCTCTGAAAACTTTATTGTTTTCAGTATTGTTTCTTTTTCATTCGAAAAAAGAACCCAAAGAACATACCACAATGGTGTCTAGTAGAACTTTCTATCCTTTGTGGTGCATTTTGGCCTCCTCTTTCAGCCTTTTATATTTCGCATAATTATCTTTTCTTGCTTTGTTAAGCATTTTAAGAGTATTGTACGGTATTTTGACATCGATCTGGCAGTGTTCTTTTGGTACATTTATTGAATATTTATAAGTAAACTCTGCTTTTCGAGTCAGACCACACGCACTCATGGTCTTTAATTATTTGTAAGATTGATTTTGTTTCCTCGACAATCTGCATCAACTCATTATGTCTGTCAATAATCATCGGACTATTTCTTTTACAGAGACACAAGACATGTATATATGTCGCTGTATCTTTGCCGTACGCTCAGTAGAATGTTTCATTGCGTGGTTTTCTCGGTTTGTAATTAGTTGGGAGATTGTTTGTTCTGGCACAGTGAAGAAATCACCATTCTTCATTTGTAATGTTTCAACTATACATGACATCAACAGTACCTTTGTTGTCTGCAATTGCAACTGCAGAGATTCCAGCCACCGTTTTTTGCTCCACTTTATGAATTTTAGTTTTGCATACAAACGACGGAACTCGGAGGAGTATATGGTAGTTTTAGAAATCAATAGCGATTACGTATTACTGTTGCTCTTTAAACAAATTCCAAGTTCGTTCGTGGTGAATCTTGCTCGCAACCCAGTAGAATCGAGGTATTTAATTGAGTTACGAATTTTATCCACCACTATTTGTATCCGTTCTCTCTGTCGCCTTGATTTAACCAGTCTAGACAATCATAGACTCTCCAGTCTCTATCTGTTTTGTTGTACTTATCTAGAATTTTTGCTAAATTAATTAGTGTTAATTCCTGAGATGTCAAGTCCGAACAAGTGAGATTTCAAAATGCTTGCACTATCGATTGCATTGCATATTCGTCTCTCACTGACACAAGTCTAAGTCCTCCAAGAGCCTTAAAAATTAAAAGTATTCAGTGGAGGAGTTCTGGATTGTGCCACATATTTGTTTCAATAGTCGTCGGAGTTCGACATCCATGTTGATCTTAAAAATTGACTTTTTACTTGATGCCTGTAGTTTGTTAGTTCCCGAGGAGTAAAACATTGATTTTTATTAAAGGATTTCTAAAACGTCGACACATCTACACTCACATAGCTTTAAACAATTTAAACAAACATAAAGATATATTCATAAAAAACTGAATTAATATTCTTTGACAGTTTTAAAAATTTAAACTGCATTAATTTGCAAAATAAAATAATTTGTAAATAGTTTGACTTGGTTGATAATCGTAAATTTTAAAGAATAATTATGATTATCAAAAAATTATGAAAAATGCCTATTTTAAAGAAATATAAATACTTACCTTCAGGTAATATCTTATTTGTAATTATTCAACACAAATGCCCAACAACTAGTACACAAAACATTTAGTGTTATTTTATCACAATATAAAATCCGTACAATAAACTTTAAAAATTGAGTTAAGTCCTTTGCATGACACTTAGCTCGCTTTGAGTTGTAGTTTTATAGTGAAATAACCCAAAAAACTAAGACAGGAAAATAAAATAAGTTTGCTCTATCATTAACGTTCTGCACAGTAGCTAATCAAAATTCTTACATTACTTTATTTATTTATGATATTCAACTGTTTGTAGCTCAACAACAATTGAATATAGACATATAGTCTATAGAAGAAAAAGTTCTTAGATTTATGTCTATTTTCGAAAAATGCAAAAATATGTAGGACATTTCAATTCAAAAAATGTTATTTTTTTGGTACACCGTGTATAAGGAAATATACCTTGGTGTAACATAACATTTAATTTCTTAAAACTTTTGTATAAAAGTTTTTTTTATGAACTTTAGTTTGCAAAATATTTAGCCGTCCCCATACTTTTGGATCACCGTGTAAAAATAGGATATTTCTTAGCAGCATTTATTAGGTACTTTCTAAAAATTAAATAAATTATATCAGTTTCATTTCGAAACACTACATTTTTGGCCATTCACTACAGGTTGCAAAAGCCCTCGCTCCTGCTACAATCGTTTATGTTTAAATTTGAGATTCCATGGTAGGAGGGGTAATTTGAATGCAAATGAACACAAAACAAAAATGTTTATAAATCATCAAAATCCCCATCAGACAAATGATCAAATGGGTTCTACTGAGCTTGAGCCTCTTTTTTAATTGCATAGAACTCAGGTAGGTTTAGAAGCTAGGACGGCTCCAGGGGGGGTAATTACTTTACTCACAGCCCACAGTATGTATAATGATTTGGGGATCAAATATAAATATAGACAAATTAAAATGTTTCTTGTTCGACTTTATCTGTTAGAAAAAGAACTTCGGAATTCTTTAAAGAGATACAACATGAAACATTATTAAATACTTTTAACTTGCAAAGTGTTTTTCTTTCATCATCAGAAACAAAATATATAATGTTATATTTTAAATATCTGAAGTCGATACGCATGACCGAATGAACCAATTTTGCTATCAAGATAATGATTCAACGTTAAAATATGAATAATTTAAATTTTTTATTGAAGTCAAAATCAAACATTTAAATCAATGAACAAATATAAAAATATAATTTTTTTTCTTTTAAAAAACATTAAGAAAAGTCGAATCGGGAAACATATTCTTTGTCTAAAAATTAATAAAAGAAATACGAATATTTACAAGATTAATACAAAATGACAAATGTTAAATATTTTTTCACTTAAAATTCAAGTTTCAAGACATTTAAGCAATTGCGTATCCATTGCAAGGAGTCGAAGTTACATATTTTACGTTATACTATGGGATTTATTTATCTTGAAAAGTGTTTATAAGTTTCCCTCGTAAATTGGTATAATCGACTGTTTACTCTCGTAAAGGAACACATGACAATCTCCCATGAGCTTTTTCTATCAAGGAGTTTATTAAATGCAGACTAAAATAAAAAACTTTAACAATTAAATAAAAGAAAATAAGTCAAATATATTAGGTTGGAACGAAAGTTTTGTCAGTTATTTAAAACACTTTAAATCATTTTTTTAATTTAATTTTGTCTTATATTAATTTCATTTGTTATGAATTTTATATAATATTAGGTTGATAGAAAAATAATGGCGGTTTTTGAGTTTCATACTTTGTTTATCTACTTTGATATGTATATAAGTTTAAATGCATTAGTGTTAGATATTATTTGAAATCTTATGCCTAGCTGTATATTCCTA
>MQRK01199686.1:26931-38810 GCA_001938485.1 Girardia tigrina
TATATATATATATATATATATATATATATATATATATATATATATTAATTTGTGATGTATAAAAATTGAAGTGCATTTTTCAAAATTTATTTTTGGTTTCGCAATTAATTTCGGCGAATTAGCCGCCATCTTCAGACTAAATTTACATTAGCTTTTTGCAGCTTATATACATTCATTATTTTAATTTTATTATTTCTTTTTATTAGTTATTTCTTTTTAGGGGAAATATATCCATTTTTGTTACATTCAATAGAAAATAAATTAGATTTTCTTTTGTTAAGCCAATTTCCTAAAACACAATTTCTTGAAGCTTTTTGCACAGAAATTTATATTTTATATTTCTCGACTTTTTATAATTTAAAAAATTGTTTTTAAATACTTTTCGCTTAATTTTAGATCAAATGATTTTTTATCAACATAAGGCACAATGACGGCAAACTTATTTGGAATATTTGATAAACCAGCTTTATTTAAAAATCAAAATTATAATAAAATAAAAGACAATCTTCTTGAAACGAAATCATTGTTTACAGATAAAGAATTCCCACCTAATTTAAGTTCCTTGTTCTCTTCAATTGGCAATTACGATTTGACACAAAATGATGAACTTAATTCAATTCAATGGAAAAGACCAACGCAAATATGTGAAAATCCGTACCTTTTTGTAAATGGTGTTTCCACAAATGATGTTTTACAGGGTCGATTGGGAAACTGTTGGTTCGTCGCCGCTTGTACCTGTATTACGGTTTATCGAGAAAATTGGATGATGGTTAGTTATAGCTATAATTTTTTTAAATATTTAAATATTACTTCTATTAGCAACTTAACAATTTGCATGAACACATTTATTAACAACACAAACAGACTCATTTTCAGTAGCACTCTCTGTGCAAAGCATCGTTCTTGGTTAATATATTTTTTGTATCTGTTGGGTTCTTGATCAAGATTATAATTCATTAACACCAAAATTTTATTTATATCACAAATAACAATTATTTAAAAAAAATTTCTTGATGAACTTTCGTTTTCTTTTAACCCGATTCTTTATACATAAAAATATTGGATTATAAATACTGATAAGCTATTTATTAAAAACGATATTTTAAAAATTGAATTTTTTTTCAATTAATTTTATAGATTAACTTTGTTTTAACATTATTTTAACTTTATTTTAACTTTATTTTAAAAAATAACTTAGAAAAATTGTTCGAATAATCATGATTAAAAACAGAAATAAGAAAACTAATTAGAACGATGGCAAACGATGACCGACCTTCTGAGAGTCATAATGACTCTAAATGTAACCACGTCACACCAATTATCAAGGGACCGGAGATATTCGATGGGTCAGAAATAAAATTAGAAGAATTCCTAATAAGCTTTGAGAGATATTCAAAGATTTTGGGATTTAAGGAAGAAAGAAAAGCAATATTATTTACAGCATTCATGACCCCAGAAGCGATAAACAAATATGAGAAAACACAAGGAGGCAGCTGGGAAACAAGAATGAGAAGTGCATTCTCGAACGAGAAAAATATTTTAGAGATAATGAAGGAGCTTGTAGAGATTAGAATCGGGGATAAAAATCCATCAGAAGTATTTAAAAAAATTGATGAACTAGTGGAAAAACTAGTTGAGAAAAAGCAAGGAAAAAGGAACTTTCAGATCTAACGTACGACAATGACATCGAAGATAGAGAGGTAAGAAGAGAAATGACTCTGAGAAATGCCACAAAAGCAGAAGATATAAAAAATATCCAGGAGAAAATGTACGAATTTGAGCTGAAAGACAGAAATATAAGAGTGGACGCATACACGACAAAGGAAAATAAAGAATGGAAGAAAGTAGAATATAGAACAAGAATACCGAGACCAAGATATGAAGAGGAAAGAACGAAGAACCAAGAAGAAATTTTAATGCGAGAAGGATCATATATCGGGCCTGTCATGAAGAAGGACATGTGAGACAGGAATGCCCAAATGTTAAATGCAACCATTGTAATAAGATATGGCATGTAAGAAGACAATATTATGAGAATCCAAACAGATTTAGAGAAGGCGAACAATCTGGAAGAGAATATACAAGGAATAGAAGAAATGAATGAAAAGAATACACAAACACACATTACAGAGGTCGGATGGGATATAAGAATAGAAGAGATCAAGTAGCAGAATTAGAAGACTCCGATGACGAGTGGGAAAGAATGTCGGAAAGATCGAATAAAAGAGGAAGTCTAACAAGAAGAGAAAATATTACAAACAAGAACAATTTCAGAGACGAACAGAGAAACGAGGAGGCACGGTCACAGGGAGAAGTGATCAGTGCACTTCACTTAGAAACGAATGTATGTGTATGTTTGACTATATGAATGATTGTTTGTATGATTACGTATGTTGTGTATTAGATGTTGTTGAAAATATTCATCAGGAATTGTGTATATTAGATGGTGAAAACGAAATACACAATGAGAAATGTGACTGTTTGATCACAGAAAAGGATGAAGAAAGAAGCACAGAGATAATGAAAATATCAAAGTTTAAAATAGAATACGAAGAACTGAAAGGCAAACCTAGTATAGAATTTCAAAAAGAATAATAAGTACGATTTCTATTGGATACGGGAGCACGAGTCAATGTAATTAAAGTAAACTTACTCAAAAATATGGAAAATATCAAATTAAAGGAGACAAAAAGACGTATACACTGTGCTAACGATTCGGAACTAGTAAATTACGGAATTGTACAACTAAAGATTAAGATTGAAAGAATACAGAAAACAGTGGACTTTTTGTCGTAAAAGATTTAGAACCCGAAATGATTGCAGGAATGGATTTTTTTATAAATTCAGCATAAAACTAAAGAAAGAAACAGGATACAACGAAGGAGTGCTGGTAATACGCGATACTTTAACTGATGGAGACAGACTTAAAAGAATAATGGAAATATACACAGATAAGATAGATGAACCATTAATGAAATAGCTAATAGAAATAAAACGATATTTATGGCGGACAAATGGGATATGGGGAAGACCACACTAGCTAAGTATAAAATTGAAACGCAAGGAGTAAATGCAAATGGTAAAACCGTACCAGTAGATGATATACCAAAACTAGATGATATTATCAAGAATTACGAGGAAAATGATATCACTGAAAAATGCAGTTCGCCGTGGAATTTTCCGCTAGTATGCGTATGGAAAAAAGATAAACAGGATATTCGAGTATGTGTTGATTTTCGACAATTAAATAAAGTCACAATCAGACCAGCATTTTCAATGCCAAATGTAGAAGAAATGCTAAATACATTAAATGGAACGAAGTACTTTAGCACGATCGACTTTGGAAGCGCATATCATCAAGTTGAATTGGAGAACGATTCAAAAATAAAAAGTGCATTTTCGACAAAGAACGGCCAATATTGTTTTAAAAGAATGCCATTCGGAATCGCAGCTGCCCCAGCGACATTTCAAGAACTAATGACAAGAGTTTTAGGAGAATTAAACTGGAAAGAAGCAGTTGTATACCTGGATGATATTCTAATCTTCGCAAAAGACAAAGAAGAACATTTCAGACGAGTCGAAAATATATTTCAAAAAATTAAAGTTTCGGGCCTTCGGATAAACCCTGAAAAGTGCCAGTTCCTAGTAGAAAAGAAAAAATTTTAGGATATATCGTGAGCAAATATGGCATAGAGACGGATAAAATGAAAATTGAAGCTATCGACAAATTTCAAAATCCTTCATGCATTAAACATTTAAGATGTTTCTTGGGGTTAACGAACTATTATAGAAAATTTTGAAGGATTATGCAAAATATTCAAAAATACTGGAAGGGCTATGTGGAAAAAATAAAGATAAAAAATTGACATGGACAAAGGAATGTGACGAAGCATTTCAGACATTAAAAGATAAAATGACAAAAACACCGATCCTAGCATATCCAGATTTCGAAAAGGAGTTTATACTGGATACAGACGCCAGTTTTGATACAATCGTGGCAGTACTGGCACAGAAGGATGCATATGGAAGGGAAAGAGTAATTGCATATGGATCCCACAAGATGAATAAACAGGAACTGGAATACTGTATTACAAGAAAGGAATTATTAGCAATCTATTACTTCACCCAACACTTCAAACATTTCTTATACGGAAAGAAGTTTCTACTTAGAACGGACCATAAGGCCATCACATTCATGATGACAACAAAGAACCCAATAACTCCACTATTCCAAACTTGGATAAACTTCCTTATGGACTAGCCATGAGGATGGAATACCGCAAGGGCGAAAAACACTCCAATGCAGACGCAATGTCGAGAAATACATGTGAACTATGTGTATAATGTCAGACAATGCACGATGGCGCTAAAAAAGGAAAAGTTAAAACTAGAATCCTTGCATTAACTAAAGATTCAGAAGAGTTCATTTGGTAGACGAATGATGAAGAAATAGAACAGATTAAAGAAAATATTAGAATGTGAAAGAGAAAAGAATGGCTTCTAAAAAACAATATCGTTGCGACAATAGATAACAAATATTGGATCCCTCGGAAGAAGAGAGCAGACTTTATAGAAGATATACATAAAATGTTATGCCATGCAGGAAGTAAGAAAGTATACAATTACATAAAAGATGACTTTGATATGTATGAAATGAGACAACAAATAAAGAACATCGTAAAAAGTTGCGCAAACTGCCAGAAAAGGAAGACACTGACAGCAAAAACGAAAGAGAAACACATTAAACAATCTGCCGACGAACCATTTCAAAAAATAACATGGACTTTTGCGGACCATTCAGAAGGACTATGAATACATTTAGCAATACATTTTAGCAATAATCAATAAATTTAGTAGATACATCAGCTTGACCGCAGTAGCACACCAAGACGAGAAGACTACACGGAAGGTACTATTGGATAAATGGATTTGTAAATTCGGACCACCAAAGGAGATACACGTTGATAGAGGGAAAACTTTTGAATCAGCACTCTTTAAAGAAACGAAGAAGAAATTTAAGACAGAGATAGTCTTTTCAAGTCTTCATCACCATAACACTAAGGGGATCATAGAAAGACAATTCAGAACAATAAGAGACGCTATAAATATAGGATTAAAGGATGAAATGCATAGAGATTGGGTAGAAATGTTGGCAGAAATAGAATTCATGTTAAATGGTACAATCAAAGCAACAACTGGAATATCTCCAGCCGAGATAATCTTCGGAAGAAAACTAAGACATTGGTGGGAAACTACAACAGAAGGAAATATTCGAGAAAAAGCAAAAAAAATATAATTGAAACAAAACGAATATTTCAGGTCGGAGATAAAGTCTTGATAAAGAAAGTTCACCCATCAAAAGATGATGACCGTTATATGGGACCAACTAAGATTATAAACTAAAGACACGAAAGAAGTTATGAGATACAACTAGAGGACGGCAGGATCTTGATCCGAAATGTAGAATGGCTAAAGCCATTAAACCGAGGGGGATGTGAGGAAAATTTTAAACATACGATTGGTTCATCAACAAAATAAAAAATATTTTTAGAAAGAATTATTATTAAATGAAACAATTTGAAAGAAATCTTGATTTAAAAAAGATTTTCTAAGAACAAAAACTGAATTATTCTATTTGAAAATTTCCAGTCAGAGCCGTAGTGAGGGCGGTGCAAGCGGTGCGGCCGCACCGGGCGCATGGGCGCCAAAATCGCAAAATGACTAATTTTTGATTTTGTTTGTTTTTATTATATATTAAAGTTTAAAAGTTATAAAATCAAAATTTTGTTAGTTTTTGGTTATTATTTTATACGCAATATGGCAACAACAATTTAAGTGATTTTGTATTATTTATTAATTATCTATAATCTATTTGGCTAATCTATAATTTCATTGCAAGGCTTAAGCATCAATGCTGCGTGTGAATGAGCATGTGAATACGAACGTCCAAAGTCAATTTAATTCTTTTAAGGCATAATTTGTAGTAGTGAATCTTTTTCGCGCTGGGTGCACCAGATTTGAACTTCGCACAGGGCGCAATTTTTCCTTACTACGGCTCTGTTTCCAGTAATCGAAGTTAATGTAATAAACAAGTCACACTGAAATATTCAATTTTCAAACTGAATTTATTGTTTAAATGCGAGTTAATTTCTAATGGTCGTATTAATCATCAGAAAACGATAATAATAAAACAATAAATCTTCGATTTTGATGAGAAAATTGATAAACTCAAATTTATTTTGATATAAAATAAAATAAAAGAATGTTACAAGAAAATCTTCAAATATTTACTATAGAAATGTGATAAATAATTATAAAAACTATTCGCCATTTTTGAAAATACGAGTTTTTCCTGGATACTCGTGATATTTCGCTATAAATAATCGTATTTATCAAAATGACTGTTAGTTGAATTAATGATCCATGGACCAAATGCAATAAGGCTTTCCACTAACTTTTTTCATCCATAGAAGGCCAATGTCAACCTTTTTATCCAAAAAAAATTAATGTACCCCTGGAGAAAGCTTCCTGTTCTCCATTTCGTTACTTTTTTGTCTGTTCGCTTATCAATCGAAGACGAAATTATTAAGTGCAGCCAAACCTTCGGCTAACCTTCTTCATACACAGGGGCAGGCCGACTTAACTTTTTGTTCGAAAGAAATTAATGTACTGTCCGATAAACTCCGAGTTTTCAATGCAACTAATCAGATTGCAGTATTTCTGAATGGTGTTTATTGTATTTTGTTTGGTATGTTGTTTTAGGATTGTGTTTCGCCTACCAAGACAGAAGATTGATATTTTAGATATTGAAAACGTCGGATTATTTAATCAATTTTAAAATTTAAATAACCAACTATAAAATTAAATTAATATATCACAAATAACATATCAAAAATATTTTTCTTAAAATAAATAAAAATTATAATGTAAAATTTAGTTGATTCCTGATTATAAATGTCAAGAGTGGTCTAAAGACGAGAAAAACGATTATTGTGGAATTTTTAAATTTCGGTTTTGGAAATATGGCTTGTGGACAGAAATAGTCATTGATGACTTACTTCCAACGATTGATAACGATTTGATATATTGCCACTCAAACTACCGAAACGAGTTCTGGAGCGCTTTATTAGAAAAAGCATACGCCAAGTATTTTATAACATTTTTAATTTTACAAGATTTTATTTTTTACTTTCTTAACACTGGTATGAAAGAATTATTATGGCGTGAATTATATCTCGAAACTCGAGATAATTTAATAAAAAGGTAAAAGTAAAGATTTAACAGGAATAAGCGTTCATATAATTGGCACCAATTTAAAAAAAAACTCTTAAAAAGTTGCACACTTTGTAACTATACTATTTCGTGTAAAAAAGATTTAATGTCAAGAAGCACCGTCCAACAGCAGGGCACATTCGAAGACTCAAGTCATTTTCAGTCAAAACAACATTAAACCTTGAAAAAAATTATTTTGCGTATCAAGTTCTTGGGGCGTTAATGAAAACTGAATTACTATTGTTGAAGTTGAAGTCACCTAAAAAGAACTTTTTACACAAATGGGTTTTGCTATGCTTTCTGAATCTACTTGTAGTATAAAAGTGGATGAAATTCTGAGAAATCAAATTGTCATTCTGAAAATGGCGGTTGATAGTCTACGTGTATACGTAACCAGTTACGTACTGTGGAAGATTTATAGGCAATGTCTTAGTCATTACGGAAGTATTATTAGTATCTCTATCGTAATTCCAGTAATAATAACCAAATTCGAGTTTCTGGACCACCAAGAATTTTGTATAAAAAGAATGTCTTTTGGACATAGATTCGATTTTTTTAAATAAATGGGTAAATCTAAACGTTTTAAATTCATTATCAACTTATAATGAATTTATAAAATGTCTCAAAGGTTCTAAGAAAAAAACAAATAAGGCTCTTCCGAGGAAAAATTATTTTGTCAAATTAAAAGTACTATCTTTAAAATATATATTCAGATATTTTAAATTTAAAATTAATGATATCCAATTACGTAGTAAGCAATTACTCACGAGCTCCACGCTTTTTTCTTCAAGCTATCAAGCTATTCGATCCATTTCTTACAACCCCAAATCATTCAGTAGAAAATTTTTAATTACCATAATAATAATTTTAAAATAATATTATATAAATCACTCGTAAAATGATACATCGAAAATCCATGCAATCTTGAGAAAATTTTAACGTTAGATACTATTATTGTTTATTATAATTATAAATACAAATATTGCTATAATTATTTCATCTGTAAAACTGTTATTTTATTACCATGTATCACCAAATATAAGGCATTCACCCGTATAAGACATAGTCCAAAATTTAAAGATGTTTTTGTGAATATTAACATGAGACATCCCTTAGTATAAGACCTAGTAGATCTGCAGCTATGAAGGAAATTTTAAAAGAGCGTCAAATTGATCAAATTATGATACCATCTGGAATGACCGTATATTTACAGTCACTTGAATTAGCTATCAATAAACCTGTTATTAATTGTGATTAATTATTAATTCATTTGTTTTAATCGGTTGTTTGCCGATATAGTTTATTGATTTAAATAAATACTTGTGACGCATATTTATTTTTTTCTGATTTAAACGACAAGCTATCGCGGCATGTGCACTATAAAATTTACAGATGCAGTCCGCACATTTGATGGAAATGGAGATTTCGGCACGTGGTGTCGGAAATTTGAAGCATCAGCCTCAATCTGTGGAGTCGACAAATTAGGAGCGATCCCGTTTCTTTTGGAGGGCCGCGCGTTCGAGCTATATGCAGGGTTGTCATTACAAGAACAGGAAAACTACGATCCGATCTAGGCGGCATTATCAGTTGCATTCGGACCGTACCCAAGATATGCTTATGACGAATTCCGAAATCGAAAGCTTCGACAAGGCGAGTCAATTGACGAGTTTATGTCGGCGCTTCGGAGACTCGCGGCATTCATATGCCAAGGGGAAGATCCTCAAGAACACTTTATTAAGCAAGCTTTTTTAGCAGGGCTCCTGATGGATACAGCCCGCCATATCGCATCGGAGGCGGCTAAATCTCAAGCCACGTTGCAGGAATTAATTCCAGTGGCCCGCTCTCTGCTCCGTGTCAATCAGACAGATTTATCAACTGGTGAAATCACATTTTTACCCGGTAGGAATGGATCGTCAGACCATTCAGCAGCAGCAGCGATCAATGGAACAAGCCCCACCGGAACAAATTAATGCTTCAGATGTGGCAAAATGGGTCACATGAGACGGGAATGCCGGATGAAACCATCTTCACATAGCGCCGCACATAGTCGGGACAAAGGTTGTTTTGTATGTGGTAGCAATGAGCACCGGTGCGCAACTTGCCCTCAACGGTACCGATATTCTGGAAACGAGTAGCGGCCACCCATTATTGCGCAGGTGAGGTGGCTGCTAGGAGTAGAGCGCAACTACCAATAATTGATATACGAGTCGATGGATATGAGGTGAGAGCGCTGGTGGACACAGGTAGCTCAAAACTATGATTGAACAATAAATTCAGTTAACGTGAGTATAATTTCATAGAAAATTCAAACAGTGGGCAAGTCGATAGAAATACGAAAAGGAGCATGGACAAACATCGAAGTACGGGGGCAGCAAATACAGTGTTGGACGCTTCTGACAACGGAGATCAGCGGGATTGGGGTCAGTGTCGTATTTGGAATGGACGTCATAGCGATGTTTGGCGGTGTAACCGTCAATGGCAACGGGACGCAGCTGGCGTTCGGAATGGAACAAGATTCAAGAAATATGAACTGTTGGCAGAATCAGTGTGGCAGCCAGGACGAGCGCGCTGAAATACTAGCCACAGTTAAAAGAAGCGAAGCGTCTACAGGGGCAATGATTGATCCGGCAGGGTCATTGGTACCACTAGCAATCATAAAAGATCAGAATTTCACAGCAAAATTCAATAGGCAATGTTGGTCTGTTTCATGGTACTGGAATAATCTAAATCAAGCTCATCCAAGAGTAAAAGCTTAATGCATAACAGTGTCACGAGCTATTCATCAACCTGGTGCCATGAAGAAGAAATCGACGCCGAACTAAATGAGTGGAAGAAAAACGGCTGGTTAGTAGAATGTGAGTTTCCGACAACCAACACTGCCACTAATGGAGGTGATGCAAGTGTCAAAGGACAAGATCAAGTCGGTACTCTACTACCGGGAGTTAAATGAAACAATCTCCAGCCACACAACGGGCAGTCTGTGCAGAAAAACTTCGAAATTGGCGACGGATGAAAAGAAATCTGCAAATCGTAGATCTGAGACAATCTTATCTGCAGATCAAAGTGGACTAATCGCTGTGGCAGTATCAGGTAGTAAAACATCAAGGGTGGTCGTTTTATCTAACCCGTTTAGGTTTCGGACTTAGTATCGCGCCAAAAATAATGCGAAGGATTTTGGAACACGTCTTGGCATCAGACGAAGCGGTGAAGGAAACGGACGCGTATTACAACGATATCATAGTGGATACTAATAAAACAACGACCAATCAGCTGATTTCGGTACACACTCGATTCGGTTTAAAGGCGAATCCACTGACGGCGATAAACGGAGGCAGTGTTGGGACTGACTGTGAAAGAAACAGCAAACCGAAAGCTCAAATGGCAGTGAGACGGACCACTCCCATAACTGCCACATCAAATGACTCGTCGTAATCTTTTCACGTGCACAGGACAGCTGTTGGGTCACTACCCAGTGGGGGTATGGTTGCGTCCATCGTGCAGCTTCATAAAAGGAAAGCCAGCGGGGGAGATTTGGACACCGAAGTGGAACCGCAGGTAGCAGCACTAGCATGACAACTTGCAGAAAGAATTAAGTCGGAAGATCCCGTTCAAGGAATCTAGGAAGTACCGCAAACTGATGGGTCTGATTGCAGTAGGGGTGGCCTTCGAGATCGGCACGGAAATTGTGTAGGACGCATGCTGGCTTCGACCGAAGAGTGACAGTAACCACATTAATCTTTCAGAGCTTGAGGCTGCGAATCAAGTTTTCAAAGAAGTGTTGAAATGGGGCCTCCGAAAGTTTGAATTATTCACTGATTCAGTCACAATATACAAGTGGCTCACTGTAGCTTTGTCCGGAGCAGAACCAGTTCGGTCTCAGGCCCTCAGTGAGTTATTAATCAAGCATAGAATTAATCTTTTCAAGTAGGTAGTCCAGGAGGAGGGCATCACAGTATCAATTAGGCTCATTCAATCAGAATAAATAAGGCGGATGTTTTGACTCTTGGACCAAGTAATTGGTTAGAAGTTAAAAAGGTATCAATCGCAGCATCGGCAATCAAGTCAGGAGAGCAACAAGAGAGCGATGACGGCTTAAAGAAGTTGCACGAAATCCACTACATTGGGACAAAACGCACTATGTTCTTTGTAAGGAAAGTGTGGGGGGCGAATAAAATATCAGAGGAACAAGTAAAATCAATTGTAAAAGGATGCGACCAGTGCGCGTCAATCGATCCAGCACCGGTTCGTTGGGAGAAAGGAGAAATCGGCACCAAGAAGACGTGGCAATGGTTGGTGGTAGATGTCACACATGAATGGAAAAAAATTTTTAACGGTAGTAGACTGTGGCCCAGAACGATTTATTATATGGTGTGAAATTAAGTCCGAAAATGAGGAAGACGTTTGTAAAGCATTATCTAGTATTATATTCGTATTTGGACCTCCGGAGGAGGTATTACTGGATAATTTTAGTACTTTCAGAGGAAGCGAGGTTAAACAGTTGCTTGATCTATGGGGAGTGCAGGCGCAATTCAGATGCGTGAACCGACCGAGCGGAAACTGAATTGTAGAACGGAGCTACCGCACCGAATGGTAGCTCGAAGTGGCGG
>MQRK01199686.1:42313-52887 GCA_001938485.1 Girardia tigrina
ACATGTCCAATAGTTGTATTAAAAAAGCTTTAATCAAATTATATTTTCGAAATACTAAACTTGCGTTCACAAGACTCAATAATATATATATATATATATGTGTGTGTGTGTGTGTGTGTGTGTTATGAACGAATTTATGAACGAGTCAATTTTTGCAGAATTTACTAACTATATGAAAAATTTTCATTTTAAAATCAAAATTTATCAATTTAAAATGAAAGATGATGTATTTAATATGAAAAAATATCAATTTAATACGAAAAAATCAATTTAATCTAAAATTCTGTATTTAATACGAAAAAAATAAATTAAATACCAAAGAAATCTTAATTTAAAATGCAAAATAGCGTGTTGAATATTGATTCGGATTGTGTCTCTCCTACCCAGATGGATGATTGGTATTTTCTTTAATTCCTACTAATTAAAAATAATTTAATTTAATTTTAAAGTAAAAAGATTTAAATAATTTTCTAATGTAATATTTAGTTTTTAATGTAATTTATAATTCAATATATTAATTTAATTGGTACTTTTTATAAAATGTTTAGATTTAATTTTAACCAATTAAAATCTTTATAATTAATAATTATTAATAATTTTTTTTTCATTTATTGAAAAATTAGTATGAATTTAGAAATATATTAATCAAGAAAATGTCGAATAGTGAAAGTCTTTTGAATAATTGTTGTCATGACAATTCGGATTGTGGTGTTAATAAATGTTTGAAAAATCATATTGATGTTGTTGATATATAAAATTTGAAATTTCACCAAAAATAAACATTTTTTCATCATTTTTGCATTCAAACAAAATCTCAAATCTTTAATTTAATTTTTTTAAATCATTTATTTAGTTTATTTGTATTTATTTATTTCTATTATTTAATTAAATTAGTTTTACTTATATAATATTTTAATTTACTTTATTTAATCAATTATTTATTGAGTTAATTTTTTATTTATTTTCTTCCTCTTTTTTTACTGCTAATGTTCGTTCAATCCATCAATTTCCGCTCCAGTGTGTGAGTGTAATTTGTGGAGGAGGATGTATTAATTTGATGTCAAGCTTGAAACTTGGGTGGTACTGATCGTTCGTGTTCGTGTTATTGATATTTGGTTGGGGTAGGGGTATGTTGAATTGCATTAGATGTTGTGTTGGGGTGGGTTCGTTGTTTTTTCGTAGTGTTTATAAAATTTTTAAACTTCAACATTAAAAAGTATTCTTTTGTAAAAAAATTAATTTCTTCTATGGAAAATTTTTTAATTAAAACAGGTGAATTTGAAGTTAAAAAACTGTATATTATTTTTTCAAAGTATTTAAGATTATTGTTTATTGATTGAAATTAAAATATTTCTTTAATTTTAACTTTTAATAACATTTGAAAGATTTCTTTTTAAATAATCATTATTTGAAGATATAACTAGGTCTTAATATTGGATAAAAAGGATGAGTTACGTTGACTCGTTTAAAGTAACTTGTAAACGATTGTTTAAAAAATGTTAATATTTATTTTTAATAAATAATCTCAATAGTAAGCGATTTGAAAAAGGATCGGAGATACAAAACTTCTTGCGAGAAATAATTATTACTTCTAAAATATTATACCACTTGCAGCATGGAATTGTCATGGCTTTTATAAAATTCTTCCGAAAACCGCAATACTAAATCAAATTAAAGAATATTTTTCCATTTTAATTGACGGATTATTAATTTAAAGAACTTCTTTTTCAGTTATGCTTTAGCAGCATTATTAGTGTGATGTAGATATGGTAATGAAGTCAACGAAAACATTATCTAGAACTGAAACTCTAAAGACAAAATCAATAAAAACATTAGAAAGACAGAATCTTCGAAGAACTGTAAATTATATTTTTAATCCGATAAGGTAGGACAATTTTACGCCTATAAAATCATTTATAATTAATAACCTAAAAACATTATTGTTACTATGTGTGAAGAGCTCGAATTGATTGATAAAATTTATTTATATACAAGTGGGATTCAATAATCGAATCAAATTAAATATATTAATCCCCTTTAATACTGAGTCAATATTATGTAATATGCCCCAACCTCAGATCAGATGAGATTACCCGCTGAACTTAAGTATATCACTAAGCGGAGGAAAAGAAACTAACAAGGATTTCCATGGTAGTGGCGAACGACCTGGAAAAATCCCAGCACCGAATCCTGTGCCTTTGGTACTAGGAATTGTGGTGTAAAGGTTGTGTCTTTATTGGTTGAGTGTACTCCAAATTCACTTGATTGTGATAAAGTCCATAGAGGGTGTTAGACCCGTGGGAGTATGCGAGGCTTTTATTGACGCTTCCTATGAGTCGGATTGCTTGATAATGCAGTCCAAATCGGGTGGTAAACTCTCATCTAAGGCTAAATACTTGTGTGAGTCCGATAGCAAACAAGTACCGTGAGGGAAAGTTGAAAAGAACTTTGAAGAGAGAGTTAATTAGTACGTGAAATCGCTTAGAGGTAAACGAGTGGAGTCGAAGCTGGTGTATGGAATTCAGTTGTTTCTATTTTATTTGGATTCGGATACACATTTTTTTTAAGTGCCCGGATTTGATCGTTTAATTTTGCAATCAATACACTTTCCATACACCAAAACTGCGGATTAAAAATATAATTTACAGTTCTTTGAAGATTCTGTCTTTCTAATGTTTTTTATTGATTTTGTCTTTAGAGTTTCAGTTATAGATAATGTTTTCGTTGACTTTATTCAATCTGACATTGCAATCACCGCGAAATGAATTTAAATTATGTCATGAGAGGTGACATCAACGTAGTTCAATATTATTGAATGTGGTGAGGAGTGACATTATCACACTAGGAACTGGCAGATTTGTAATTTTCTGGTGAAAAATTTACTGTTATTATTATCAGTACCTCGAGGTTACACAATAACGCGATCAAATGTAGCTATGTGTTGCAGCCACAAGAAACACGCTTCGAGACAATTTATATTTCATAGTTCGATATTTTTTGGAGTAAAGAGAATAAACAAACTTTTCTAAGGAATGAAAAGGTTTGTTCTTAAAATTTACTTCAGATATTTTCAAAAGTCCACCTTAGAGAGCACGCTCATTAGGTACAAATAATGTGATTCGAGATCGAATTTCAGACCTGAATATTCTCTTTTAATAAAAGATCCACATAGAGCAGAAGACTTACTTATCTCTAATTGATTTAAGATTATTTCATGAAACAACCTGAGACATTACTAATGGATTTTTTTTGAAGTCAGAATACAAATAGTTTAATCTACAATTTTTAATTAAATAGATTAACTTCTTTTGATATTTTTTTATCTTTTATATGTTGTTTGTGTTAATTAATCAATATTGAATAAAATTAATTTTCTATTAGAAAATATTAAAAATATTGACATTTTACGTTTAGATAAAATATGAAGGTAAACATAATAAAATTTATTTATCTAATTCAAAATTGATTTTTAAAATGCAAGGCGATGACCCCTGAAGAACAGGAAGAAGAAACTAGTTTGGGCCTGATCATAGGCCATGCCTATGCTATAACGATGGTCATAGATTTACCTGTCGATACTTCAAGGAATGATTTCAAAATGGTTTCATCCAAAATTCATAATGGACATTTGCGGATGGTTAGATTAAGAAATCCCTGGGGTCAAGGAGAATGGAGGGGTCCATTTTGCGATGGTTCACCAGTTAATTTATATATAAATATAATCCATTTGAAAAACTATTATTCTAATATAGGAATGGGAAATAGTCTCTAAAAGTTCTCGTCATCGAGTTGGTTTAACATTTCAAGATGATGGAGAATTTTGGATGACTTTCGTTGACTTTGTTAACAATTTCAAATCTGTCGTCATTTGTCATCAGATTAATAATATTTTCAACAAACTTTATTATGAATCTGTTTTTCACAATAATTGGACAAAAGAATTGTCTGGAGGATGTTTGAATTTCAAAAGCTCATTTCTTAATAATCCACAAGTTAGTTTATTTTCTTATTTTTACTTAAGTAATTATTGAGTGGAAAAGTATTAGGTTGATGCAAAAGAAATGTCGTTTTTAATGTATTTAATATTCATTGTTAGAAATATTTAGAAAATCATTAATAAATAGATTCAAATTTAAATTTACTTTAAAGTTTAAACTTTACTCTATATTTCAATACCAAGTATGGCATTATTGTTGTTAGTTTAAGGTGTATTTATTTTATTTTAGAAATGTTAGAAAGGAAGGAAATGAGAATTATTTTATTATACGATTTCAAAGTAGATCGAGAAAGCGACAGAAACGGCTCGGAATAATAAAAATCTATTTGGACAACATTCCACTAATTTACAAACAGTACAACGTTGGTTTTCTAAGTTTCGTAGTGGCAACGAGAGCCTTGAAGATAAAGAACACGGTAGTCATCACAAAAAAACTTGTGATTGTCATCAATGCCGACCCGCATAAAAATTTACGGGAAGTCGCTCAAGAACTTAATGTTCACCAATCAACAGTTGTTCGTCATCTGAAGAAAATCGGGAAAGTGAAAAAGCTGGACAAGTGTGTGCCGCACGAATTAAACGAAAATCAAAAAATTGTCGTTTTAACGTGTGTTCTCTGCTTTTGCGTAATCATAGCGACCCGTTTCTGGATCGAATTGTAACGTGCGATGAAAAATATGTTAGGGTTTCGAAAAATACATATGAACACTTTTCATAAAATTTTATATAGGAAAAATTTTTAAATAATTCTTTTAGTAAATTTATTAATTTCAAATAAAATAATATTTAGTTTAACAAAACTTAGTTTAACATAACAAGTAACGTAAATACAAAGTTTATTTTATTTTTATTTTATTCTTTTAAAATATTATTCTTTTAAACCATAAGTATCCCGTATGGGAGAAAAAGGTTTAATTAAAATTAAAAGATTTAATTAAAATTAAGAATAAAGATTTACGATTAAAGATTTAAGATTTGTGTTTAAAAAGTAAATAATTATATTAAAGATTTCTAATACCCAAAAAATGGATCCTATACGACAACCGGCGACGTTCAGCTCAGTGCCTGGATTTCAATGAGGCTCCAAAGCCTTTCCCGAAGCAAAAAATTACACCAAAAAAACTCAGGGTAACTGTTTGGTGGTCCACACATGGTTTAATCCATTAGAGCTTCATAAAACAAGACTAAACAATTATAGTGGAAAAGTATTGTCAACAAATTGACAAAATGTACCAAGAACTACAAAAAAACGGCCGGCATTACTCAATAATAATTTAAAGTTGACGGTTAAAAAACGACATTTCTTTTGCATCAACCTAATATATAAGTAAAATTATTTTCGAAAAAGAATAAATCATTAGAAAAAGTAAAATACGACAATCAAATATCATTTCGTGAGTTGTTTTGATACAAAAATTATTTTTTTTGACCAACTTTTTCATCACTGTAAACTATAATTGTGAGGAATATTTTCGAATGGTGTTTCTTGTATGTTGTTTTAGGATTGTGTTTCTGTTTTGAACCGTCGGATTATTAGGACAATTTTGAAATTTAAATAACAACTGTAAAATTAAATTAATATTATTAGATCAATGCTAATCAGATTTTATTATTTGTTGAGCCTTATTAGACTGATATTGTATAAATAAAAAATATGAAATTTCGATTATAAAATTATATTTTAATAATAATTATTATTAACAAAAGGAATAAAAAAAGAAGGCTAATAGTAGAATCACAGAAAACGAAAAATGGTCTTTGGTAATAAATAACAAAAATTAATTAATTTAATTAAATTAATTCGACATCAATTGATGTCGAAATCAGTTTCAGTAATGGTACAAGTCCTGATTATGATCCAGTACAATACCCATCCAACAGAAAAATAAATCAAATAAACAACATCACACACGAAAAACAATCCAAGAACACCGACAAACAATCAACAAAAATCAACAACAATTTCACAGAAATTTGCTCAGAGATTACGGCACTCGTCAGAGATAACATTACCGATTTTCTCGTCGGACCTTACAAAATCGTGAGCTATAAAAGAAATTCTTTCATCTTGCTAATAAACGATGTACAAACTACTGTCAACCAAAAACGAATTAGATTCTGACACCAATTGTAAAACTCAATCTTTGTTCACTAATCGATGAGGAACTAAGAGTGAATTTTAACAGTTTTTAGGTAAAAAAAATCAGTTATAAACGATGTCTGACTGAGCTAATCAACCACTATATGTATTTTTGCTTGTTTGATTACCTCAATCGTTATTAACGTTAGCACAAACAATTGCCAATAACGATATAATAGTTAACTAAAAAAACCGTATAATAACTAGCAAAATTTAAACAGTAATAACCGGTACAAGAGAAACAAATTTGATACGATAGATTCATCAAATACTGTCTGTGAATTAAGTAAATTTCGATAAAACTCTGAGCTTGATAATTAGTCCAGTATTTTGCAGAAAAAGTCTGATATCCGTCGGTAAGTAAGTAATTACTTGGTTTGATTAATTTTTGTATTTATTAATTTTCTGGTAATCAATAATATAAATTTCGCATTGAAATTTATATTATTATCATAAATAATATAATTTCTTGACTTCCTCCTTCTTAATAAATAATATAATTTCTTGACTTCCTTCTTCTTTCAGATACAATAAACCCAAATAAATGAATAAAATAAAATAATAAGAATACAAAAAAAATAAATTTCATCGGTACATAATCAAGCACTATTACATAACAGAAAGGCATTTAAAAATTTAAAAGTATTGCATTAGATAAGATTGAATGTTTTTTTATCACAAACGAAAAGGAAAATATAAATTACATAAAGACAAAAGGTTGTTAAACTCACACCCAAAAACACAAATACCTTTACAAGAGATAAGAAAAATAAGATTGCCTTTTGTTATGAGTGTAAGAAATCTGTAGGTTATTACACTCATGAAACCACAGGTAAGAGGGCCACTGTCGGCAAACTTATTGGAAGTCTGGAATGATGGGGAAATCTCAGTGACGCGAAATTTATTCGGGTAAGAAGAGTATGTTGGAGATAAATTGGTTTATGGAGTTGATTTCATGTGAGTAGCAGCTTATATCCAGGTATCCTGTTGGGTCATACACAGAGATTGTGTTGTTGATATTATTGTCAAATATCAAGATCCATCTAGATTGGCGGTAATATATTGGGAAGAAAATGATTTTACAAGATGCAATATCTTGATGGCAAAAATTGCATAAAACATACTCCTTATTCTTGGCAAGGATTGCACGGGTTAATATGGTTGGAAAAACAAAATATTTAGTGTTGGAGATATATTTAGTGTAGTATGCGTCAACATAGTTATGATCAAAGGACAAAAATCCTATGAGGTGACTATTTTGATCTTCCCCATATCATATTGAGTCACTGTGCTTGTTTGGGGAGATGGATAGAATGATTTTACGGATTTGTAGCACTGAAATACGGGGCGCGACAGTTTGGAAACAAAGCCGCAGCATATAGTGGCATATTAGGACCCGCAAATCAGCAGGATTTGCTTGGAGTGGAAAGTCAAGCATGTAAAAGATTGGAGTTTCCACCCCAAACATTTTATCATAGTTTAAAAATTTATTAAAAATAATTTTACATATTATTTCCGTACTATGATAAAAAGAGGATTTGCTTCCTAAGGGATCAATCCAGAAGGATTGCATATGGTTAAAATCGATTATCATCAGGATCCCGTGATGTTCCTCAATATTAAGTGGGATAATGATTTTAGATGTGTGTGCAAGCGTTGTGTTGTTGATCGAAATTTCTGGAGAATTTAGGTCAATGAGTGCAAGCTCAGATGCAATTTCTGTAGGGATATATGATTTTATCGTTGTTGGAGAAATGGTTGAAAAAGTTGTCGATGTCACTACAAGCAATTGGGGAGCTAATGAGGCCTGCTGGCAGATCGGGTAGGGAGTTGGCAAGTCCTATTAGGTCATTTAATGGCGTGAAGTTATTTAGTCAGGCCGACGAGGTCGGTGTTTCAAGTTGCTTAAGAACTTCCACCACCATAGATTTCCTGAGTGTAACCGATAATTTCCTATTCTTAAAAAACGTTTCTTTAGGAATGGAATAAGTTCTACTGAACAGGTTTAGGAGGGCGCACATAATTTCCTCAGGTCCCCTTGGAATTTGATTACTCCTAAATACCTTGATAGCCTTGTCGATTATTTGGGAACTATATTTATCAACTGGAATTTTGCATATAATATTATCAATAATGTTATTCACTTGAGCTTCTGAGATGGATAGGTTGATATCTTGAGTGCTAGGAGGGGTACTTTCAACTGTGGAGACAGGACTATTGGATGTTCGTGGGGATTCTAATGTAGACAAGGGTGGTCCAATGGGATTTTGGGTGGTAGTAGAGAGGGGAAGAGATCATCTTGAGACATTGGGATTTGTGACATTGGGGTATGGGGAGTAGCGGAGGGGAGATATTCATGATGGTGAGGGATTTGAGTTTTAGGGGTGGAACAAAAATGTTGCAAGGATTGCGAAAGCGGGGGACTAATGGAAGAGAATGAACTATTGGCGGACAAAATGGGCTGCTGGATGATTGGAGTGAAGTTAGGCAGTTGAGGTTCTCCTATAAGAATCGTTGTATGTGGGGATATGATAGCCAATGTTTTATAAGTCTCTATACTGGTGTATTATTTGTGGGAGATGAGTTATTGGGGACAGACAGATTAGTTGTGGAGTAATTGTTGTGTGGGATATTGACTGCATTATTGAATATTGTGGATTTATCCATATCTGTAAATCTATATAGAACATCACTAGAGTAAATTAAAGATTGATGTTTGCTCATATAGATATGTTGATAAAATAAAGTTTTTGAACAAAAAAATCTTGCGTTTTTTAAACATTTATTAGTTGACAATGTGAATAGATTTCGAAAGAGTTATTCAAATAATTTATTGAGAAATGTTTCTAAAAGATATTCGAAGAATTCTTCGGTGGGTAACGATATACCGGACGCGGTCATGAAAAATCCTCTTAAGAAACAAATAAAGAAATGTGGGTTTTACATTAATGCTTATCCGTTGGACTATAAAAATGTGAAACTTTTGTCTCAATTCGTGTTTCCGTACACCAAAAAAAAGATGTCCGAAACACGCGTTTTATAAGTGACATCGGCTTACAAGTGAAGACGTTAGCATAATTACATTTTGTATTAAAGAAATTCTTAGACAGGTTTCTGATAGTTTCATGAAGTATTGTAACTGATACTTTTATTTCAAAAATTGTGACTCATAACATTGATTTTTTGATTCATAATAAGATCATGTGTTTTTCATGACTAAAGCTGATTAACACAATCATCCTTTTATTCCTAAACTGAGGAGCAAGTATGAATTAAAAACTCATAAAACCTGAAATTGTATCAAGGAAAGAGATGCAAGAATTTGTTTGGGTATTATAACATCTCATTAGAATAAAAATGTGAAAGAAAATTTATTTATTTTAAAACCAACGTGGGCTAAAAGAAGATATTTGTCATGAGTTTATTGTTACCTGACACTTCGATGGGTATTTGGAATAAATGAACATTTTTATCACTTTTCTCTTACATTTTTTTTCGTGCGTGACATGAGATAGTCACGGAATGATCCTTATTACATATTTGTCTTGAGAAGAGGTTTTTAATTTTTTAATAATATTTTTACAGTACGCATTTGAAATTGAATCGTCGGATGGAGAAGAGGTTCAATTTTGTTTGACACAAAAAATGATTCGAGAGCTAAATAGAAACGGAGGCGCCACAGGACTTTTGCATATTGGATATTCAATTTTAAAAGTAAATTTTTATATAAATTAAAATTAATGTAATTAGGAAGTATGAAATGAATTTTATCAGAAGTCTAATAACAACTTACAAAAGTTAAAATAGATTTAGAATTATTTTATTAATTCAATTATATATTTATTATATGTTGAAAATATAATTTGATTAAAGCTTTTTTTTACATAATTATTGGACATGTTTCGATGTTTATATACATCATCATCAGCAATTTTCGGATATTTAGTATATGAATATTGAATTGTTTGAATAACACAATTTTAATAGATACATTTACTTTAAAAGCTATACAGAAAATTAAATATTATTATTTATCAAAGTATTATTGGGTAATAATGGCAAAAAGAATATTTTAATTAAAAATTTTAAGTATTGAAATAACCTTACTTTGCCAATTCTGAATGTTAATTGATGGGTTGTAGTGTTTTATTAGTAGAGATTCACAAAACTGTCGTTCGTAATGTGAATCAAATCCCTTTTGTAGAACAGAAAACTCATCTTTTGAAATGGATGAGGTTCTATACTTACAACATAACCAATGATGAAGAACTTTACTCGATTGACTCATTTGCGAGTGCTCGCTAATCCGGGTTTTGACATGACGATTTGTCTCTCCGATGTGGGCCTCCCATCTCTGTAATGGTATTGAGCCTAAGGCTCTTTAGAGGGTCCACCCAAACTAAAGTCCTTAAGGGCCCCCCGATAGGCCTCCTACGG
>MQRK01199701.1:23572-49896 GCA_001938485.1 Girardia tigrina
GTACGTGTTAATATATGTAAAATTTTAAATTGTAATAAATGTTATTTTTCTGTTGTATATTCATTTTTTGAACTTTATGTCATTTTGTTCTCAAATAGCTGCCGCACCCTGTAAATCCAATAAGTTAAACCGTCGATTACCGTTTTTTTTGGAATATGTTAATTTTATTGAAGTTTTAGACGTAACAAAGGTAATTCAGCATGAAAAAAATTTATAAAAGACAGAAATATTTATTACATAAGAGTTACAAAAATGAGTTTTTTGAGCTACAAACATGAGTTTTCAATGAATATTGCAGTATTATTATATTTTACTGATTAGAATTGGTTTTTATCACTCATCTACATCAAAATGAAACTTAGTGTGGTAAATTTGGAAACAATTTGGTACGCATAATGGCACATTACACTCAAGGCACATGAAATAACTTCGTTGTCGAATTTGTTTCGCACTACAAACAATACAATTTCTTCTCCTTCGTTCTATTCTCTTTAGATCTTGTGGAACATTGTCTGGACAGTGACGAGCAACTAATCTCAAAGGTGTAGGAGCATTAGAAGGTCTACCAACTCTATTTCTCTCTGAAGGACCATATTTCTGAAGTATTTCTCTAACCAAATGCAATTTGAACTGAGCAAGCTGTAAGTCTTTAGCATTGTGCTTCATTCTGTATGCTATATACGAATTGAATATCATCATATCCATCATATGAAAGAATAACTTTTTATATCACTTCAAAGTTTTCCTAATTGAAGCAGAGAATGATATTTGCATGTCAGTTTCATCAACAGCTCCCATTTTTTGCGAATATTCCATGACTAGAGCGGGCTTCAAAATTTCTGTTCTGTCAGTTTCGGAACCGTTGTAGACAAGGAAGTCTAATATTGCTTTCGAGTAACAGTCGACTAATTCAAATAACTTTATACCAAATTTACTTCTTTTTGATGGTATGTATTGCTTGAATGATAAACGGCCTTTCTACAGCATCAAAAGATTTAGAAAAGTTAATAGTAATATTTAGAAAAAAACCGCATTAAAAAATTCCTCTTCGTTCAAAAGTTATAAGCCGTAAACCCATATACGGGTCTCCGGTAGTCAACGGGTTAATTATTTAACTTAATTATTCTGATAAAATTTTCTCAAAGAATTTTAAATTACTATTCATTTCTATCAAATTAATTTAATACATCGAAAATTTCCAGTTCAAATTTAATCCCTAACAATCATAAAGAAATTTATTTACATTAACGAACAATAATAATAAATTTTGTTTCAATATCACATTTACCATGCTTTATAGTAATTTGGAATTGTAAATGTCTAGAAGAGAGTTATTACAAACTACGAAGGCAACCATTTCAAATCTACATGAAAAAAACTTTTCAAAAAGAAAAATTGCAGAGTTGCCTCAAATTCTTAAATTTAAGGTCTATGATAAAATAAGAAAGATGCAATCTAAAAATAAGACTGAAAAATTCGGAAGAACGTGAAGGTCAAAAATTACGGACTTCCGAGATTATAGGTAGTTTGGCAAAATAATTAAAAAATAGGTTTAAATCTTCAGAAGCAATTAAAAGTATTTGGATTTCAAAAATAAAGAAGAAAGTGTCTAATAGTACATATAAAAGACGAATCAACAAAATTGGTTTTAAATATTATAAGGTTAGGTTAAATTTTATTTATCATTTATTTTAATTTATTATTTTTTTGTCTAAGCTAAATAAAAATTATTTTTAATAAAAAACAAAGGATATTGAGACTTAAAGGGCAAAAATACATAAAACATAATTTCGATGCAATGGCTGAAGGTTATATTTAGTGATGAATCCAGATTTGAAAGCAGCCTATCAAAGGCGGTAGTCACATTTGGCGGAATTCTGAAGAATCATTGGACTACATGACTCGAAAAATTAAATTCCAGAATCAGTTATGTTTTGGGGTTCCATGACCGCCAAATATATGGAAAATTTACATATCATCGATGATACTGGAAACTCTGCCCATTATGAAGTAATTTGGAGTCCAAAGCTGTTACCGCTTATGTAATCAGGCCACAATTTACAAAATTAATTTTTTCAACAGAATGGAGTTCGTTGTCACACTGTACTACATTGGCCTTCATAAAGTCCAGATTTAAACTCCAGTAAAAATTTGTGGCTATTATGAAGTCAAAATTAAAAGTAAATCTACCAAAAACTAAGGACGATTTGATTGAAAGATTATTTAGCATATGGACCAGTATAAGTAGTATTAGAGGTTCTTGGAAAATCGTCAGAATTATTAGTATCAGACATTAAAACTTTTATTATACCACAAAAAAATGTTTAAATCTAATATTTAAACAAATTTATTTTTTTTGAGAAACTATTTGTTTCATAAATCTTAAACCGATATAGATAAAAATACATATAAATATTCATATTTGCTTTTTTATTACTTCTATAATTACGATAACACTTTAAAATATTTAATCATTTCATTTAATTTTATTACTTTTTTTAAAATCGTTTCACATAAAAAATATACACTTTCTTTTACTTTTTATATTATATTAAAACTCTCAAAAATTTTTATTAGCAATTTAATTGATCTTAATTTTAGTAATTTTATTTTTCGAATGTTACATATTTAATTATATAAAAATTTTAATTTGTACATATTTAATATAACTTCCTTTCAAAAATTTTCCTAACATTTTTAATTCCTAACAAGTAGTAAAACATGTTTTAATCTTATAATTACTATGGAGAAACGTATTAAAGCCCTTATTGAAGCAAAATGAGATGTTACACCGTGCTAACTACTGGTTATAAAAACTTATAAGCTGTCCGGTGACTTTTGAACACATACTAATTGTTTTCAGATTAAATAAATTTTTATTATTTGGCGATTTCATGTTTTCATTGTTAAATTAATTTTTAAATTTAATTTAAATTAAATTACTGGGTTTAAATTTTATATAAATTTGTAAATTATACAAATCGTACAATTTGTTCATATTTTATACTCATTTAAAAAGGTTATTAAATAAAATCAGGTGTCTCATGATTTTTGGGCTAGGGTAGTATGTATGATAACCTTTTGTATCTTCCATTTTTTATATCGTACTTGTTTCTTTGCTTCATGTGACATGTTTCATAAACTTTCTCAAATTTGACCACAAAACGATGTTATACTGATATTGAAAAAGATTTAACTCACAATTGTTTGAAGTTAATCAATAATAACTTCACCTGAAGTAATTTCTACTAATCTTTCAATTAAACAAGATGTTTATGAATATTTTCTTTTGTCAAACAAATGACAATAAGAACATGTCTTTGGAGTAATAATAATTTTTTTTCTTCCAGCTGTTATCCTGTAAAAACAATGACAACCAAACAGCTGTCGATTTGGCTGAGTTTCTAAACAAGCAAGACTTTGTTGATTTATTGAGAATGGCTGTAAATGATTCTGATAAGGATCATTTAAATGATCTTCTTGATGATCTGGCAATTGACTGGGGATTCATTGTTGATACTGGAATTACGTCTCCTGGTAGTAATACCAGTAAACTGTCACCTGTGGATAAAGACAAAACAGGAACTCATAATTCCAATCAGAAGAAAGTTCGTTTTGTAAATGAGATTGAATGAGGAAAATTAAAAAAATAAATGAACTTAGACTGTAAATCACACTCGGACGGAGAGTAGCGGAAGTAACAAGTCGGATGCATCTTACATCAGTTTTAACCACACGACTGTCTTATCAGAGACGAACCATCAGACGAAAAAGGAGCACAGATCTGGATACAAATCTCTCTTTTCATTTAACACAGATCAGAAGATCGGAATAAAAGGTTAGTACTGATATGCCAGACATTCATTTTTGATGGGGATACTTTATCATTTTGGGGATACCGATTTTTTTCAACTAATGTGTAATACTTATAGAAAGAAAATTATTTTTTTATGGACAAATAGTGAAGTGACTTTGAAAAATAGTTATAAAATCCTTTGAATAAAATAAATTTGATTGAACAAATTGTAAGAACTTTTCTTTGTTGTATTTCCTTAATGTTGTTTCCCTAATTCCGAAATGATGGTTTCATCAACATCTGACCCCGAAAAGAGTGATCATCTATAATTTTAAACGGTCGACTGATGAAAGGGAGATTCATAGTTATCTATCTCGCTAAATGCTTTCTGGCTATAACTGTTTCATAGAATGAAAACTAGTAAATCAAAAAAAATTTTTCCAGATCCACTCTTTATACGGACAGAACTCTTACTTGGCAAACAGAATTTATTTTGCTATCTTTCGTAGAAGGGAAAATTACTATTGAATTTTTTAATAAATTAATTATGTTATTTGAAACTATTTAAATCTTTTGCAGAAGGGAAAATTTCATACAAAAATTTTTTACAACTCCATTTAGTCACTAATCAAATAATAAATTTATTATAAAACATGGAAGGAAAAAACCAAAACATTTCTATTTAATACAATTTAAACATTTGTGGATAGTAGAAAACGTTTTATTTTTAATTTTTCGATTTACTTGCTTGATCAAATTTTCACACAATCATTTATTGTCATCGAAAATGAGTAAATATGCAAAGTTTGGAGAAAATTGATTGAGTAAAAAGCCTTCAAAAACATGTTTCTAAATTCCATGGTTATATGCATATATATATAGAAAGTAAGCTAATATAAAGAATGTAAAAGGAAAACGATTATGACGAAAATGTATGTTTAAACGATTATTACAAAATATGTATAGTATATTTTTTTTACATTTTCCATTGTTTATGGAAAACATTCATGAGTCTTTACATATATTTACCGAATATTTTTTTCCAGATCAGCAAAATATAAATTTATCACCTTTATAATCAGACATTTTGTTAATAAAATAACCATGACATTAGTAATGTCCATTTCAGCAGTAAAGCATCATGTTCCAAGATGCAATTTCAACTCGGTGATTGTTATTGTTGACCGAAAAATGTTTTTTAGTTGTTTTTCATGCTTAAATATCCTCCATGTTGTGATTTTCTATATTTTTGACTTCTATTGAATTAATTATTTAAATTAATAATTAAAAAATAGTGGCAAGTATAATCAGATCTTTTAAAAGAAATTTATTTTAGCTATTAATTTCGGTGGATTTTTTATTAACATTTATCTAACAGCTTAGATATCAAATCGATGATTGTGTAATCTATTTGAAGATGGCTTGAATATTAATTTTCGGATCCAAAATTATACAGGGGTGGCCATAAGTCGCTTTACTCAGTTTTAATAATAATAAACACAAAATTCTAAATGACACAATTTTTATTTAATCAGCGTACAATAATAATTTCAAAACAAAAACTTGAAAACAATTAAATCTTATCTTCAAAGTGTTGTCCTTCAGATTTAATACACAACTGGATTCTTCTCTGAACGGAGTGACAGATTCGTCGGTACAAGTCTTTATCGTTGTTCAAGGCTGCAAATTCTGTAGTAATTCTTTCCTTCAACTCGGATATGGTTAGAACATTTTGTGAGTAAGGATACTCCACATAGAATAATCACAAGGTGTCAGATCCGGTGATCGTGGAGACCATTCAGTGGTTTCTCTTCTGCCGATCCGCATCTCAAAAGTGTTATCCACAAAGTCGCGTACATTTCTACCATAATGAGGGGGAGCACCGTCTTGCATCAAAACGTAGTTATCTGTGTCAAGCTGAGGTACGGCAAAATCCCGCAGCATGTCGAGATATAGCTGAGAATTGACCGTTCCATCAAAGAAGTATGGACCCAGCACACCAGTTGAACGTATTCCTCCCACACACAAAATCCTGGAGAAAGATTGTTGTTCTCCCATACCAGATGTGGATTCTCAGTGGAGTAGTACACGGCATTATGCAAATTAACGTGACCATTCAACTTAAATGAAGCTTCGTGGGTCCAAATTATTCTGTTCCTGATGTCAATGTTCTCATGGAGTTGTTGCTATAACCATTCGCAAAATTCTATGCGCCTGTCATAATCGTCATCATTCATTTGATGGAGCAAACGAGGTCGCCAAACTTTCAACTCAATGTCCTTCATTATTCTACGTAAACTTGCGCGTGGTATATGCAACTGCAAACTTGCACGAACTGCAGATGTTGATGGCGCATTCTGATAGAAAGTTCTAACATTTTCTTTATTTTCATCGGTATTCATATTGTTAGGATGCCCACTTCTTTTCTTGTCGGTTACAGAGCCGGTCTCGGGAAACTTTTTAGTCAAAACGTACATTGATTGTCGTGATGGAGGAGCGTCATTAGGATACTCTTTTGCAAATGCTGCAGCTACAGTTCTTGAATTTCTATCATGCTTTATTTCCACTGCTTTACTATAAAAATTCGTTGCTGAAGTGTTAATTGTCGTGCCATGCCAATATTGCCTACAACAATGAATAAAATGAAATAATTTAAAAAATTTTTAAATAAATAATTATTAAAACAAAAAAATTTATCTGGTTTTTGTTTATAAATCATTTAGAATTTTGTGTTTATTATTAAAACTGGGTAAAGTGACTTATGGCCACCCCTGTATTTTATACATTGTCATGATTGAATGAAGAAGGGTTTTTGGTTGCTTATCATGCCTAAATATGGGATTATATGGTCCCAGAACTTAATTTATAAGGACTGAACTTATGATTTTTGTAGTTGAATGAGGCACATTAAGATGATATATTGAAAAAGTTTTTTTCTTTTAGTAAAATATAAAGAAGTAATTGATTTAAAATTCAGCCAATGTGAAAACACCAATGTAAAAAACAATTTTCCACTTTTTGAATTTTCCCAAACTCTGAATATTAAAACAATTTCCTTATTTTAATATGATTCAGTTAATTTTGGAGGAACCAATTTATTAAAATTAACAACTCATATGTAGTATAAATATTGATGTACATAAAAATAGTTCAATTATTTAATTATAAAAAAAATTTCTTAAAGAATTTTACATTATTATTCATTTCTATTAAATTAATTTACTACATCAAAAATTTTCTGTTCAATTTTAATCCCTAACAATCTCTAATATCAGTTAAACTTTCGAGTTTGAAAATTAAATTTAAATGTAATTTTGGTTTACATCGTTTGTTGCACAAACTCTTATGTCTATTGTTACCTTTATTTAAACTCCTAATATAACCCTATTTTGGGTTGCATGTCAAGTGATCCTAGTTAATATGACTTTCACGAAACTATCTGTTATCATACTTGAATATTTTTTACCGTGACCGCATAACACCGACACATTTTTAATAAGTTCAAGTGTAAATTAAATTTCGCAATGAACTAGTGATTGTTTCACAAGAATAACAAAACCAATCGATATATGATGCACATTCCATAATGAATATTGATAATAAGTTTCGCAATTGTGTTTTCATAATTTGTCTCAGAAGCAATCTCCGGTCTTTTGTAACATGTGTTCAGTCGAATTTGACAAATATTTCATATCATTATGAATGTAATGCAGGAATCAATGTGAATGACATACACTTTGACTAAGACGACTATCGTTTGTATATTATGAATAGCTTTTTAAACAATTTTTCGGCGTCGATTCTATTTTGACTTATTCTTTCCATGTATGGTAAATTGTCGCTTGTACTTTTCAGTATAACGCATTGAGTTTCAAATTATTGTTTTTACATCATTATCTGTAGATTTCAACTCTTCAAAAATATAAAAAATATTAGTATTATATTTATATTAAAATGTGATTGAAAGAAATCTTCATATTATCTATATTTCTTTTAACGATATTCCTAAATACTTAATCCTTTATAATATGGTAACATAATGGTTTGTTTTATGCTTTTCAGTTGAATCTTATTTTAATTCTTTTTTAAGTCCTTTGATTGTTTATATAATTTGTCTTATTAATTTATTGTTAAGATCCATCTCCTTATATATATATATCCCTCAATCATTTTCAAATTCCAAGTTCTGTGAATTTATCATTTCCTCCTTTTCTTTAACATAACATTAAAACCTCCCATTTAACTCCTTCTAGTACCTGTTCTGTACAGAGTTCAGTGTTTGAATCGGCATTATCGTTTAAGAGTAAGATACTATGGCATTTATTGAAGTAGTTTGGTAGACATCAGAAATAAAATATCTGAAACATAAAAGAAAAGAAGTGATTTCGATTTTTACATTTTATTTCAAAATGTATTTTTGAAACTATTGGCAAATATTCATAGAATAGATGTTACTTAATGATATTACCTTAAAAGAGAGAATGCATGAAAGCTGTTAGGAAAACTGAAAAGAATATCAAATCGGAGATTAGAAATAATATCATAATATTATCCATCTTTATTTCGTATTTTAATTTTTCAAATTGATTCCATTTACTAGTACGATAAAATTAATTGAAATATATTATTTTGAACATTTATTTTCGTTATTTAAAATTCTAACTCAGTAAAGACCGATTTGTATAGCTTGTGGAACCAGAGGTAAAATATCTGAAACAAAAAAGAAAAGAAACAATTTTAATTTTTACATTAAACTTTCAAAGTGTACTTTCTGAAACTATTGATTAATGTTGTTGGAAATTTTCCAAAAATAATAAGTTGTTACTAATTTATGTTAGAAATTTAGTAAATCAGATACTGTGATTTATTTATGACTTGGGGATGAAAAATATTTATTATTTCAGAAAAAATTTTTGGCATTGTAAAATAAATTTATATTTTATGTTAATATAAAAAATGATATGATAAATAACTGTTTTGTAAAGATATGTATATTCTGCTTAATTCAAGTTAAAGTGGTTGAATTTGCAAAAGAAAACTGAAATAAGGCTACAGAACGACACTTTGGACCTCTATAACTTTATACAGGATTTTACATTAGAGAAAAAAGAGAAGTAGCTTCTCAAGATTCCAAGGATAAAGAAGGCTGCTCCGAAAACTATTTAAAATTGCAAAGTTTGGAGAAAATGCTCATGGATTGGGTGGAAGTTCAGCAACAGAGTGGATTTGTATTATCAACAAAGATATATATCTAGAGTATTTCAATAAAGATTCAAAAAGATAAGATTGATACTGAATTGACAATGAATTTTAAGGACACCAAAATTGTGTTCCAATGTCATGACGTAAAACAGCTTAAGTATGACAGCACGCCACAAATTAGCCCACAAAATGGTTAGAGATTACTATGATAAGAAATTAAACATATATTCTATACAATATTCATTTGTCATCAACATGCGAAAAGACGTTCCTTTTTAGCTTGAAAAGATTGAAAATATGAAGGTCCAATCACTTTTGATTGGGTATCCCATATGACTGTTGATAAAAAAGTTTCATAACTATAAAATCAATTGGTCATAAAAGTCAGAATTTACAGTTGTTTTAGCTTGTTGTGCTGATGGAAATAAGTTGATTTCTATGGTCATCTTTAAAAGAACGACCTTACCAAAAGAGAATATGGTAACTGGAGTGTTGTTCATGTTTATTAGAATGGCTTGGATGAACTACAGTGAAATATCCAATTTGGTTTGACTAGATATGGAACAGATAGCCAGAAGAAATATTGAGGAGTTTAAGAAATATGCAGATGATTCAAGAATGAATCTGGTTGTGATTCCTGGCCTAAGGAAAGAAAAATGGAATGGATGGATTTAAGAAGCAGATATTAATCTGACACTAACAAGAAGAATAAAGAAACCTGCCATTAGTGAAATCTGCAGCTGGGTCATCAACTCATGTAATGGTGTAAAGAAAGAGACTTTTATCAAGAGAAAATGCGGTAAAGGCAATGTGATGGAACACACTGAGGATCATGATATTTACAGTGATACTGACAGTATAGAAGTTATATTCAGAATTTTATGTCCACTGACAGTGATATCAAGGATGATGAGTTTAATGGTTTCTATGATGAATAAAAGCTTTCTGTAAATCTTGCTTTAAATTTCAGATAAAAATTTTTTTCAAATTATTTTTGATCCAAAAATAAAGGGAGGTCTTATACTCTGAAAAAACAATGTTTTTATTATGATTTAACAAGGGAGTTTGTATATTAAAAAGAAATAAAGTTACAAATATATTTTGACCTAATGGTATGTTATGAGAATAGTTGAAGTAAAAAAGATCTTGATTTCTTATATAAATACGGGTCCACGTCAATGTTGCCTCAATTTAGCCTCTTTCCCTCTGTGGATTTTTCTAAAGATGAAATATTAATACCACTAGCGTGAAGATCAAGAGGAAGACCGAGAATCACAAGATTTAGAGCTGTTTTTAAAATTAAATTATAATTTTATCAATGTTTTGTGTTTAAATGTCAGTATTTTATAACTGAATATATATAACTTGTTATTATATCGAAATCACAACAATCGGAATCAACAATAATACTATCACTTTTCTTTTAACTGAAACTGCTTTCCATTTCCTGAACTCGATAGCAGAGATAACGACTAATCTCTCAAATTTATGTGGCTTTATACTAATTACATTTCCAGTTGGAGTGGTAGATTTAGTGCTGATCAAATTCAATATCTTATATGATCTATACACGATTTTAAATTTAATGTATTATCTTCGTTAAATTTCATTAGAGGTTTTTAATTTCCTGATTCCTTTGAAATAAAGAAGAGTTGAAAGAAAACCAATTTTATATTGATGATGATAAAAGTATTTGACTTTTAAAAATGTTATTGAAATTACCAAACACATTTTAATAAAAATTACTATAAAAAGATTACTTAATTAAATTTACTTAATTTTGATTTTTATATTATATAGTGTTCATTTATTTGTATTTATAATTTTCCTTTTGCCATACAAATTTTTTATAATGGAAACACAATCTTACTCTGTGCTAATTTTATGAATATTAGCATCATCAAATCCTTGGAATGAACCTGTTTCAATGCCAAGAAAGAAAAGTCTGAAAGGTCCTGCACCAGAGCCTCCCATTCCCAGACATTCAGAATCCGATCGAAAATCGAGTCATTTTTCGAATTTTATTAAATCGAAACCAAATACATTGGCAAAAGAAAAACCTCTTATTTCACCCAAGCCTAAATTAAGTGATCCATTCTGTTCCCTCAATATGGATGGCAAAGCGTACCCACAACCAAAAGCTCGTACAAAAATAATGTCTACATATTCTGGTGATTATTCCAATGCAACTTTACCTCGTAATATGCATTCTGTACATAAAACTGTTTTCTCTACAAATTCTACATTTTCACCTCTTAAAGAACCAGGTTTGTTTGTTGAATGTTTCTTTGATTCAACCGTTATACTTCATTCTATGTAGAAGATGACAGACCAACTTCCGGAAACTCGAACCTCAAATCCTCATCCCATTTGTCCCATTCATCTGATCATATCGATGTATTATTAGATGTTCTTGAAGAACCAAAAAAGCCTTTAAATGCAAAAGAAGTCGTTAGTTATTTTATTGTTAATTTATTTGTTCGAAATAATAATAATAATATTATTTGATTATTTGGAGTGACACGTTTTTTAATAATTAAACTATTTTTAAATTTGTTTTTGTTTAATGTCATTTTTAGTGACTTTAATTTTAGAAGGGTTTATTTTTTGTTTATACTTAATTCTTGATTGTCATTATTAAATTTTATTAATTCATAATTCCTTTCATTTATATATGGCTGAGGAAATTTCGATGTAAGTTATATATTAATAATTATTGATGATATATTTTATATAACATGAAAGAAAATATATTGATAATTATAAAAGTAAACACATTAATCAATTTATAATTTTTACGCATCAATAAAAATTAACATGATGAAAAAAAATATCGAAAAAGTTTAACTAAATTCTCATGGAATTATAATTTTTTAATAAACATTAGTATTAAAGATTTATTGTCCATCTCTCGTATCCATAGAGGAGTGTTACCCAGACAATAGCCTTAGTGATCTTTATTCTGCCTTTGAGATGTATTTCTTTGAGGTTAAAAACTGTGCTAAGCTTAATCATTGCGTTTATTGCAATACCAATCCGGCTTCTGGTTTCTTCTTCGCGTTCCCCATTCTCTGTGACGGTAGAGCCTAAGTATTTGAAACTCTTCACTTGTTCCAGCTTCTTCCCTTCAATGTCGATCTACAGTTTAACCACTTTAAATCAGAAGAGTATGGATAGACTAAAGCGTTTGAAATGAAGTGCTACAGGAGAAATGCTGAAGATCACGTGGAAAGAAAAGAAGACAAACGACTTTGTCTGGAGGAGAGTGACATAAATATTAGGTAAAAGACTGGAATCAATAGAAAGGACTGATGGTGCAAGAGCCGGCGCAGCGATTTTGTGGCTGCGGCACGCCGGCGACGGGGAGCGAGCATCCGGTCGGGGGGTCACATTTAAAATTTTCTCCTTGAGACTCGTGTTGATGACGATCGTGAGAATGGCTTTGATGATCTGAGACTTGCACGAGAACGCCATTTCGAATGACCGAAAGAAGCGCGGATCGTTCATGAGAGTGTCGACATCGGATTTGATCGACGGTAAAACGACGACTGATTGGCCGTTTGTGTCGGTAATTTTCTCTTTCAATTGCGCCAATACGTTATCGCAACATTTCTTTAGTTTAGAGTTCTGAGACTTTTTGATTTTTTTGTCGTGGAGAATTTGCAGCTCGGCGTCTCTCAGCTCACGATACCAATAATTGATTTTATTAAAACTGATCAATTCTGTTAAGTCGAAACACAAAATCGCCGCGATAATACATTCGAGTCATTGACTGATATCGCTCGCTCCCTGCCGTGTCCAAAACTCCCATTATAATCGAAATATTATCGCTGTTCTTCAACTGGCGCGCGCCATAAGCCGCCCCGATCGTTGGTTGACAGGCGTTATTCGCCTGAAAATTTTCGTTCAAAAATCGATCGAGTAATACAGGTTTTCCGACGCATTCTTTGCCCAAAACAACAACTTTCAAATTGACTTTGGTTTCCATCACAAATCGAAATAAATGATAAAAAAATCACAATGGACAAATTGAAAATCGAACAAGAAAACGAATTCGCGATTGAAAATGATTTATTTTTATCCAAACGTCATAAACAATTATTTTTTGTACCAATTATAATAATTTTAATGATCAATAAAAACAAATTACAAAAATTTCTGATTTCGACCAAAATTCACACAAAATTCAAATAAAATATTTAAAACAATTTGAATTTCATAATTCATATCGAAAATTAACAATAATAATAAATTAGAGTTTTTTTCCAAATCACATAAAACTAATTGAGAAATTTTTTTCATTTTATCTTTTAATTTTGAAATGAATTCCGTTTCGGAATTATTTGAGAGAATTTCATTTATTGTGCTGACAAAAAGAGTAATATTTGATTTATTTATTCAAAACCCATGATCCAAATTAGAATTAATTTTTTCCAAAGAACTAATATCTTCTTGGGACTTAGTTATTGATTGATTCATAGATTCGGTTTAATTGGTCGATATAATTCCATCGAATGTCTACTTGATTTCGGATTCGATTTATTTGTATTTTTTTTATTTAAATTAAAACCCGTCGCGAAACAGGGACCATCAAGAGAAGGAAGCTGAAATTCTACGGACATCAAATAAGAAAACCAGCATTAGCAAAGGTTATGATTGAGGGAAGAGTGGAAGGAGAAAGACCAAAGAGATAATGGACAGACGATTTAAAAGAATGGAGTGGATTAAGTATGGAATGTCTGAGAAAAGAGGCTTGAAATGGAGAGATGTGGCGAAGACTTGTGCATAATTTGGTGCACCCACGGCCTAAGGTCAAAAAGAAAGAAGAAGAAGTATTAAAAAACGAAATTCGATTTTGTTTGAGAAAACAGATTTTCATTCTCGTACTTTATTTTTGAATTCGAATAAACAAAGATGAATTTATCATTGAAACATAGAATGTCAATTATGTTGGTTGACTGACGAATGTTAGTTTAATATGAAAATGTTTTTAATGAATATTTGTTTGAATATTTATATATATTGCAACACGTTTATATCTTCAATAAAATTTAATTATTTCATTTTACTCTGATTTTATACAGGATACCGAATATGAATATAAAAATCACCTTTTAGTTTTATATGTAATCTTTAATTCGATCAGGAAAGATTTGTACAACCTACCCTAAATTGGGTTTTTTCTAAAAAGATTTTTCACCAAAGTTAAATAAAATTCCTAAAACGAAAAGTTTAAAAGAAATCAATTATTTATAAAATTCCATATCAATTCAATTTAGAGTGTTGATAAAACAGCATCTCTTGGGGAAACTGTTGCGAGGAACTTCGTTTCTCTTTTTATATTTTATATTATGTTTCCAGTGACCATTTGAATTGGGAAGACAACCGGTTATGCTGTGATAATTATTGACTGGTACGGAGGAACAGCTATAATATCATATATTTCCTATCCCATTGCATTGTTCCTCAATTTGTAACGATTCCATTTCATTGAATACCATTTTTTCTCTATTAGAAAACTTTCTTTTCACAGGATGTCTGTCATTTATTGCAGAACGATGCCATTTTTTACTCGTGTTTCCTAAAGTGGACTTCGTAATTTGATTTCATACATAAGTTGCATAAATCTTTACAAGCCTAGATTTAGAATAGTATGTAGATTTTTCTGATAAAATATCAAAACAATCCCATAAAATCTAGATTTTCCATATACTCATTAATGCTATGATCAAATCATGTATGATGTCATTTCTCACACAAAAGAAAAACTTTTCTCAAGCAATTTTTTTGTCTTTTTCGTAACATCGGAATAATGACTGAACTGCGTTATAAATAAATCTTGATCATCTCCACGATATAACATCTTCAGTAAAAGATGATCTTTAATTGAATTAGTCCTGGTCGCCATGCTAAATGGAATGATTTTCAAATAATTATTTTCTTCCATTTAAAATTTAAAGCAAGAATCGTTTTCAAAAATATATTAATAATCCAGAAAGAAAATATTTTAAACAAATTATTAAAAATAATTTTTAATATTTCAATTTCTCACGTTGAAATCATATTTTCTGATTTCGTAAGATCACATTATCTTTCGAATTAAATAAAGGTTTTGTTTCAGAAAGAGAAATGTGTCCAGTTCTTTACAAGAAGTATTATTTGATAAAGCTGGTTTTTTTAATAATTCTAATCATCCGTGCTGAAGGTCGATATTGTTTTGAAAATGACTATTTAAGTTTTTAATTTGCCGATTCATGTCTATAAGTCGAATAAATTAAACTATTTACTTTATGATATTCTAAAATATGTTTTATTTTTGGTTCTCAATAAATACCTTGTCGCTTCAGATTCACATTAGTAAGCCGTTGTCCCCACCAGAACCCGAACATAACAAAACCAACATTGGTAAATTAATATCTTACATTAAACATCATATTGCCCGCTATCTCAGATAAATCTCCTGCTCTTAAAATTGGATCTCGTGCTGTTGCCAAATACAACTGTGATGCTGAGAACAGTGATGAGCTCTCATTTGTTAAAGGTGAAATCATTATGGTCAATAATAGCACTTGTGAAGAAGGATGGTGGGTAAGTGTCTCCTATATTTTTAATGTATAATGATATTTTATACAATTAATTATCATGTTAAATTTACACATTAGAAACATATAAATCATTATAAATTTTTAAAATATTGAATTATTTATTTTTGTGATTTTTTTTCAACTTTTGAAAGTTTTACAGATTTTTATTAACAATCTACTAGTAAATCAAATTTTTTTAATCCATTCTTTATGCGGACGGAGCAATACTTGGCCAACAGTATATTTTTGTAATATTTTGTAGAAGGAAAAATTATATATGACATTTATTAATCAATTTATTTTGTTATTAGCAACTATTAAAATCATTTGTAGAATAGAAAATTTCATACAAAAAAATTTACAACTCCATTTGGCAATTAAATAGTTACTGGGGCCCAAGATTTATCGCGACAAGAAATGATAAATTCCGCTGTACACCGTAGTATGTTGTGTGTTGCCCTGGAAACTTATACAAACAAATAATATTACAAGTAAAATAAATTTCTAAGGTGTGTCACTAAAAAAGTGCACAAGTTTTAAAACCATCATAACTTTTTAATGTAATATTATTTAATTTCGTAAATTTGGAATTTAAATATTTGTTTTAATGGGTTAGAAATAGTAAAGCAGGTATTTAAAATTTTTGGTTCAATATGTTTTATTTTAGAGACAATTATAATGATTTCAAAACGACATGAAGATATAATCTATTTTTTCAAAACGCACAGTAAAAGTGAGACTGTGACAAAGTTTAGTGGCATTCATTTTTCCAGAAGAGGTATATATGCAATAATACAACGCTATGAGAAGACCGGCAGCATTGAAAGAAAAGTAGGAAGTGGAAGGAAATTCACAGTAAAAGTTTTGGTTTGGGCAACTGTTTCCAGACGAGGTATTTCAAACCTTTACATCAGGAAATGGAAATCTGTAGCTTCTAATTCAGATATTTATATCTCCGAGTGCTTAACGAAGCGTTTGCTTCCTTATCTGAATGAGAAATACCCAGCTGGTCACTTCATCTTCTGGCCATATCTTGCTTCTTGTCACTACACCAAAACAAGTCTGAAGTGCTTAGAGGACAACAAAATTCCATTCCTTGTGCTCCCCAAATACGCCCAATTGAAAATTTTTGGGTTCATTTAAAGGAGAAGGTGTATGAAAAGGTTTGGACTGCCGATTCTGAAGATCAGTTGATTCGCAGAATCAAAACTAAAGCAAAGCAGTTTAACAATTTATATTTTAGGACATTATTTGCAAATTTTAGACAAAGAATAATGCTTGCTAACTCTTATGGCCTTAATAGTTTGATAAAATAAAATAGTTATTGTGTTATTATGATCTAGTCTTTGTTCAGATTTCCGTCAATTTGAAGGTCTAATTAAAAAGTTATGATGGTTTTAAAACTTGTGCACTTTTTTAGTGGACACACCTTATTCATCAACCAATCACAATAAATATTCAAAGAAGTATATCAAAACATTTTCATTTTACCTTTTGTTAAAAAAACTGCACCGTAAGCTCGCAGGTTTTCGTGTGATAGATAATATGGCAAGTGGGATAAAACCGATTCATAATTTAAGGAAGAACGTTCCACATCAACAGAAGAGATCGGCAGTGCACAGGTGCGTACGCAGGGGGGGATTAAGGGGATAAATCCCCCCATGAAAAAAAATTGAATGACGATCTTTATTAGGTCTAAGCTTTTTAACAGCATATTATTAAGGATAATTTAAAATTCTTATGTTTATCATGTGAACTCTCCAAATTTTTAAGAAAAAATTTTAGAAAATCACCCTAGCCCCCGAAAAAAATAAATTATAATCCTAATATCTTCAAAGTTTTTTAACCCACATTTAATAAGAATAAATTAAAATGTTTAATTTTAAAATAGGAGCTATCAAAAATAATTAATATTTTGAAAATTTAAGAAAATTCCCTCCCGAAAAATTTAAATTATGTTTTTAATTACGTCTATGTTTTTTAATTGACTATTAATAAGATTAAGTTTGAGTTATAATTTGTGAACTATTCGAAACAATTAATATTGTGAAAATTTAAGATCATCCCCACAGGAAAAATTTTAATTGTGATCTTAATAACCTGTAAGTTTTGCAGATCATAGAAACTTTTCTTCCTCAAAACATAGAACATGCTGCAGATAACAAAATCCTCTTATCTATAGAAGCCAGTAAGGAACAATGACCAAGTGATATTAGTTGCATTAGCGCTATTTCGATGGTGTTATAAATTTAGTTATTTTAATAATGATTTATTTTATTTTTTTTAACTGTTAAAATAAAAAGTCGAAAAAGAAAACAAGTATTACATAATATTATATCCCCCGAAATCTTTTTCTGCGTACGCGCCTGGCAGTGCAAAGTAAACTTTAGCAAGTGCTGCTAAACAATGCAGGTCTGCGGAGTCGGATTAAAATAGTCTGACTCCAAATCCGACTTCCCCAAAAATTCTTAAACTCCATCTCCGCAGCCCTGATTAATTGATGTATTAACACGAGACTCTTTCTCAATAATTTTTAAAATTGCTGCATAAAACTTTTAATTATTTATTCCAAAAGGAATTTTACAATGTTTTTTTTATGTTCAGCAATATTACTACTACCACTTTAATGTTTTTTTTAATTTTTAAAGAGAACTTGCCGTCATGTTTTACATTTATCTGTTATTAAATCTTTATTTTATAATTAAATATTTGATGACAAAATTTGATTTTGATGTGGTATCGAAACATTTTCGTGGAACTTTGGATAGTTATGAATTTTCTTTTTACACGATATCCTCTTGACTCATTTTACAATGTTTTTTCTTTACAATATTTTGAAATAGAAGTAACACATAGTTTAAGAAAATGAATCAAAATTCGTTAAACATGTTGTTTTGTTACCAATTTTTTACAATCTTTGTAAGAATTAATTTTTTTAATTTAATTACTGGAATTCAAGGATATTTAATTTATAATATTTACATTAATGAGGAAGTATTGCATACAGTGTATTATTTAGTATAATTTTGAAAGTACGAAACAATCCGTGGCGATTTTGTTGTAAATTGTGCAAAAATAATCATTTTATAAAGAGGAGGGATATGGTCCATGGGAAATTATCAACATAGTGTTAAACATTCTACTATTAGCTGTCTTTATTCGTGAGAATTCGAGCTGAAATCAGTAACGCATTAGTAAACAGTGGTTCTATCACCAAAACAAGTATATTATAGATTGGCATTAATTGACATCAATCCAACTGAAAATATTTTAGTTATAAGGTAAAGAAAGATTAAGACTACCAAAGAATCTGTGACTGACTTTATATACTAAGGATATATTTTAATGTAGACTTTGAATATTATTAGAGGCATTTACAATAAATAATATAATAAAAATAGCATAATAAATTTGCTAGTACTATTGTATACAAAACAGTATAGATTTAAATTATTTTTGTACTTGTAACATGATCTTTGTTCCTCAATTAATTTTTGTATCTTTATTTAATCGTTCAACAACAACTTAATATTAATATTATAGTTTCTTGAAGAGTTCTTTAAAGATAATTTTTCTCAATTTATGTAGACAAATGATTCCCGTTATAAAATTAAAACGCATGTGTGAGGATTTGTTGAACTCATAATTTTTTGAATATTTAAAATTAACAAATATCTAAAATCAAATGTTCTTGAAAAGAATTATAAATAAAAATATCTTTAAGTAATTCGCAAAAATAAGTTAATGAAATTTTATTTGCTGAAATTGTAATTTTTAAAACAGATAATTTTTAAACATTAAAATTTGAAAATTTTTTAAATTTTAAATTAAATAATTAATTTTTAAAATATTTGATTTTTTAATAAAAATTGAACAACCATTTAAAAATTTATAATTAACGTATAAATATTTATAATTAAAAGTAAAATTTTTATATTGATATTTATAATGAAATATTGATATGTGTAAATTAAGAAAATATTGATCCTCGTAAGTTTGTTTGGAAAATAGTTAATTGTCATAAAAATAAATATATACCTCAAATAGATACCTCAAACCAAACATGGCGGCCACGTCAGGACGAAGAAACAATTGTACGAACAATATTACAAAAATGGATATTAAAATTTGGTGTCGAAGCAAAAAAGTTAGAGAAATTTTGTTATTGGCGTTAAAAAATGGAATCTCCAAAAGAAAGCTGTCAGAGATCTATTGCGGTTGTTTGACATTGGTACATAATCAGGGAAATTATCATGAAATAAATAAAGATCCTGTATGTATCGTTTTCATTAGAAGTTATGTCGTCTTCCTCAAGACATCCTTCAAATCCCAAAACATCCAAGACATCATAGTTTTGTAATATGAAGTGTTAGATTGAATACATGAAGAGAAACACTTGAAAATGTTTCTCTAAAGAATAGTTACTATTTAGATTCCCGCCTTAATTATGGAGTGTTCAGTTACAATATTTACAAGAAGACAGACCTCTGTCGTTGAAATTCCTAGGACGGACAAATGTCGATATTTTCAACTCTAGAACTTCCGACGATAAATATATAATTCTTATAAATTTTGGAGTTAAAGGTTAAATAATAAATGAGCGGAAATAAATGAGTGTGTATAATACTGTTTCATACCGCAACAAAAATCAGAATAAATGTAGACCGAAGAATTTTTTTGATTTATACATTTTATTTGTACCGTAACCGTTGGTCAGTTGGTGCACTCAATTATGCACAAGCATTATGGCTTAGGTTTGCATATTTTTGAGTGTCTCAATAGGCAAGTAAATCGGTGGCGCCTATCTCTTCTCCAGGATTGGATGGCCGTTGCCTGACCTGTAGTCACACATATAAGTACTAACGCGGCCGTTGGTTGCTTAACTTAAAATTATGCGTACCTAACTGCGGCCATTGACTACTATTTTTACATTAGTTAAATAAAAAATCGGTTTACCAGTAAAATCAACTGGTCTGGTAGTTCTAGTGATAATTACAAAATTAGTTTCTTTAGCTTTTTTCCCATGGGACTATAGATTTTATCTCTTATGTTTAAAATGCAGCCAAAACAGTTTGATAATCATCAATTATGAAGTATAAACCCCAATCTCGAAGATTTACATTGACCTTTATAGAAAAGATCCTATAGTTCTATAAATTTAACCTGTTTAATAAACAGTGTTTATATATTTCTTATATCATTTTAAAATATCATGCTTGGCATGATCATTGATTTCACTGCAAGTAATAATTTGATGTGAGATTTTCCTTAAAAAATTATTTTAACTTTCTTTTAAAACCTTGAGTTTCTCAATTAATAATAATAATAGTTAATATAATTCATTTAAATAATAAGTTGATATACATTTCATCAATCCGTGAACATTGACAATAAAATAACAAATATAACTGTCCCTAAAATTTGATAAACTTTTTTTAAATTTTTTCTTGCATTTCTTGGTTATCATGTAATGGGTTTTCTAATATCGTCGTACCGAGTTTGACAATCTACGTTTTAATACATCATCCTGGACCACGAAAACCATCCTTGATTATAAGGGTTTAGAAGATAAGTCTTGTTCGATGCAAAATAATATTTATTTATTTAACAAAGGAAGCATGTAAAATAACAAATATAAACAAAATATGCCACTGTCAGTGTTGTGAAATGTTTCACTATTTAATTAATGTTTCGTTGAAATGTTTTATTTATATATCTTATTTAAGTAGTGGCTTCAGATAATAATTATTCAAAATGACACCATTATTTTGTTGTGTATAAATGAATGAATTTAAGAAAAGCGACTTAATAAATAAAAAATATTTTTATGGAAAGATTGTATTAATGCTCCAGCAATCGAAATAAAATCAACTATGTACTGTGAACATCACATGTGGTGCGTTCAATAAGTAATAAGGTTAAATATCTAATAGCCAATTAAAGTTTTTTGGTGGGATAATAAATTAATATAGGTTTTAATTTAAGTAAGTGTTTTATTTTATCAAATGCATTAAATTTTTTTGCGATATTTTCAAATTTCGTTAGTGCGGTGATTTCAGATGTAGAATATTGCGGTGTTATCATTTTTTTCTGTTACAGAAGAAAACCTGCATTAACATCTACGATCTTTGGTAGTCAACTTACCTACATGACTTCCATTGTTATCTCTGTAAACTGTAAAAAAAGATTATCTTACTTCTGTTTTTAATCAAGAAAAATCAGATCAGTCACAAGCAATTTTTGACGCAATTGATGAAAAATTGGAGAAGATGGTTCAAGAAGAATGTTGAATTACCATGAAAATGCTATCAAAGAAGCTCACAATTATTGTTGGTACAGCCCACGTCAAATTGAAATCCATGTGTATCAGAAAAATGTGCTTCAGATTCTTACTCAACTTCTTGACTGGTGAAATGTTGCGAAAACACTTGGAGTACAGTCAGAACATCTTTAACATGTGGGACCAACATGGTGAGACTTTCCTGGAAAATATAATTGTGGAGGTTGAAACCCACTCAATGTTTTTGCCGGAAACAAAGCGTGAGTTAGCAAAGTGGAAACTACCTGGAGAGAAGACATATTTGGAGATGCGAATGGGGACAAGTTCTAGACGAGTGATGATACTTCCTATTTTCTCGGACCATAAAGGTGTTATTCTCGTGGATTTCGAGGATAAAGGCATTCCTAATAACACTGTCTATCACAGCCAACTCGTGGTAACCGCCAGAAAGAATAGACGGAAGTAGAAGAGCACGCAACTATGGTTTCTCCAAGGCAATGCACCAGTACACATAATGGGCATTTCTTGAGCCATAATTAAAGGTGTAAGACTAGTGCTTGTAGATCATCCGTCTTACAGCCTAGATTTAGCACCGAGCAATTTTAACCACTTAAGACACCAAAAGAAGCATTTGAGAGGCATCCAGTTAGGATCCAAAGATGATTTCTCAAAAAGGCGTTTTCTGAATTGTATGCGGAAGTGTATGGAGTGCAATTGACGTTATGTTGAAAAATAATATCTACATACGTTAAGATTGTTATGTTGTAAAAATGGATATTTTGGAATTCGTTTTCTTTTTCAGGCCGGGTACTTATTTGTGATGACGGAAATAGAATAATTTAAAGAACGTGATTAATTACGTGGTTGAAGCATTAAGTCCCCGGACTAAGTATATAAGGAAATCACAGGCATTTCATATATTCTACAAGTGATAACAAACAGGTAAAGGTTTACTTCTCAATGTAAGAACCATTATTGGCCACGCACTTCTTCCAGCGTACCACTAATTCCGAAAAGGAATCTTTGAAGAAGTTTGAGTCACATTCAGCAAAGAAATTCATAACTGCACCTCTCATTTCTTCATGGGATTTAAAGATATTGCCACGAATCATCTTATTCAGGTGCAGGAATAACCAAAAATCACTTGGTGCCAGATCAGGATTGTATTGAGGATGAGGGACGAGGTTGAAACCTGCATCATCAATAGCCGCTGTGGATAGGGCACTTTTGTGAATTGGTGCGTTGTCTTGCAACAGCTGCAGTGGTGAGCTTCTAACCTTCCTACACAGTAATCTGGTCTCAGCAACGAGTGAGACATGATAGGCGCTATTCAGTTTCACTGTTTTGTCTGCGAAATCCAGTTTTGACACATTCACCGTCCCAAAATACAGTCACCATAAGACATCGCCGATGGCTTGTCCCGGACCTCATTTGCAGTGCTGGTTTTTCATTTGGAAGGCGCCATTCTGAAGATTCTCGTTTGATCTCGGGTACATAGAGGCTTAGCGGTGTCTCATCTACAGTGACAATGTTGGATAGATATCGTTGTCCATGTTCTTGTCTCAAATCCAGGTTTTGTTCAGAACACTGCAAACGTGCCTCGCACATCTCTCCCGACAGAAATCGTGGCTCAAAGCGAGATGCCAGCTTCCTTATTCCAAGGGATTTCAACACCTCACGTGCTTTCCCTTCACTGATGTTCAGGCTAGCTCCAAGCGCCTTTACAGTGATTTTTCTCTCTGTTTTCATGATGTCCTCGTAACGTTTCTCTCATTTTTCTTGATCGATTTCCATTGGTCGTCCTGGCCTCTCTTCATCAAAACAGTTGTCCTTCCACTTTTAAACTAGGCAATCCAATCATAAACTGTCGTTTTAGAGGAACAATTTATCCCATAAACATACCTTAACTGCTTGATAATTTCCTAGCTGTTTACCCTTCATAGCACAAGAAATTTAATTACACTGCGATACTCAACAGGATTTATTTGGAAAAATGACGAAATGTGCGAAATTTTGTATCCGTGCCTGTAGAACACGTAAACACAATGATGCAATAAAACAAATTACATTTTCATTACCAGATATTATAGTTTAATCACAAAAAAAATCATTAAAATATTGGGTGTACAACTAATTAATTTCGTATTTCTTTTGTTAAAAAAACCATTTATTTAAGTATAAAAGTGATAACAAATACGAAATTAATTAGTTGTACACCTAATATATTTAATGCTTTCTATCCATTCCGGGTAAGTAATGCGTCAACCACGTATAATTAAATATTTTCTTGAATATGCTGTGTAATGTATTTTTAAAAATATGGATTAATCGTGTATTGGATTTATTAATCATTTATTGGATTTTTACGTTTATCGTGATAACATTATTGAACGCTCCACGTACTTTCAGCAAGCAACTACTAGTGAACAGTCGTATAATTTAATGTTAAGGAATGTTTTTTTGAGGGTGGCAATTGGTTTTCGGAGATTTAAAATATTAAATCAAAGATTTTCGATCGATTGACAAATATGCTATACTTGTATTTATTAGATATATGCGAGAAGGATGGAGGAGCATTGCACAGACAGTGAAGACTAACGTGTTGTTTATATTTGTTAATGTACGTATATATATATATATATATATATATATATATATATATAACATTTTATCGGACAAGACTTACGTTCATTTATATATTTAATTTACTTTGAATTAGAACTAAAATACGGAATTTGATTATATTTTAATATCACTTTTATTTCATTAATATTTGCAGAAATTCAATTTGGTAAGTTGTTGTTGCCATTTGCTCCTTTAATCATATCAAGTAGTAATTATTAGCTGCATAACGGGACTTTTTCCATTATTCGCGTATTTTTACAAAATTCTAAGGAAATCTTTTCCAATTATTAAATATTTAACACATAAAATGAATTAAATGTTTTTCAACGATTATTAACTCGCTTCTCTTTTGCTGTGGCATATTATTAAACTTGAAATAAATTAAATTTACATTATATTTACTAATTAATATACTTGGTTTCCGAAATTCAAATTCGTATTTCTTAACCTAATTTTCTTAGTCGAAAGTTTTTGGATTTTTTCTATATTTTTAAAAAAATTTTTTTTCCAAGACAATATTCTGTCTTAAAACAAATAAACAAAAATGTAATGTATATAAATCCGAATAAAAAAATTATAGAATAAAGTATGGCACTATTTGTTAATGATAGTCTCTTTTGGTTCCCCTTTGTATCATTGTTTCGATTTTAATTGAATTCGCACTTTATGAAATTTATCATTTTAATTTTTTCCTTTTTTCCATTTTTTTCCAATTTTTTTCCTTTTTCAAACAATTACGTTGTTTTGAATATAAGATAACCCTAAATATCACAATGTGACCATTTTTTGGTTATTTGCAAACTTGAATATAATGTTGGATAGTAATAATTAATATAATTAATTTGTTCTTGAATATAAGACTGAATATATTGTCTTATATTCAAGTTTACAAATAACAACAAATGACAAAACATTCATATTTAGGGTGGTCTTTTATTCGAGAACAATCGGTAGGCCGGTGCTATTTACGTTATTTTGAGCACTAAATTCTCGTTGACAAATTTTCATCATTTTCTATAAATAATTTGTTTAGTAAATTGCTAAAGATGGAAATTTCTTCTCCGTGGACAACAGTTGTCTTTTCTGCTAAGAATTTCATTTTCCTAAATATTGCCAGTCACATTTAATTTAAGTCAATTTCCTAAGAAATTAAATATCTTGAATAAATAAATTTCTGTTGCATTACGGATAATGTCAAAAATGATTGCAATTTCATTACAGTTGAGACAGAGTCTCCATCGAAATTGTATTGGAACTAATTATCTTTTGTCTGTGGGTCTTACTTGTTCTATGACTGTCAAGCTAGCTTTATCGTTTGGTCTGTCTGGTGCCAAGAAATATAAAACATCAAACAATTTTTTTCTTAATTTTTTTAATGAGTTTTTTTCAAGTTCCATAGTTAAGTTTATCTTTCTAGAGATTCTTTGCCTTTTGCTTATATGTAGAAAATCATTGGGATATGAAAGACGAAAATATGTTTAAAAGTTTTATTTTTACAAATTCACAAAAATGATAAACTTTAAGATCAAGCTTGATTTATAGGCAACGCACAATTGGTGGCTAGTGTTTTTATTATCATTTGAATTATTATTTATAAAAGGTAAATTTTGTTTGGATTTTATTAAAATAACATGAAAATTATTTAATCAAATATTGTTTTAACTTAATCTATTGATTTAAAAACATTTAATAAAAAGTTTTAATTTTCAAAACGTAAAAGATGAAATTGTTTTTGGACGATTTTAAAATTTGTTTTAAAAATGAAAATAAACCGAGGGATAAAAAACTCACTATTAGGATGGGGATCTGTTACTTTGGTAACCTGTGTTAAGCCAGT
>MQRK01199719.1:6095-17378 GCA_001938485.1 Girardia tigrina
ATATATATATATATATATATATATATACCATTGTTTGGAATACTTCCTGTCGAAGAATGATGTGAACCTACTAAAAATATTACATAATATTTAAATAAAAATTTGCATTTACCCAGTCTTCCCGAATTTTGATCAATTTGTCTTAAACCTACATAAGTAACTCAATAACAAATAAAATAATTGCATATATACTTTTTAAAGAGTCATTTGCATCATTGGGTGTACTCTGAATAATAAAAACAATAAAAATTTTATTTCAGGTAATAAAATGCTAAAATTAAAAAAATATTTAAGCTTCTAAAAATGTTCAAATATATTTTGAATAGATATATTTTGATGTTTATGTATTTGCTTTATCGTTTGATAATTGCTTTAATAATATAAATTTGTCAGTTCAAAGATGAACTGAATTTTTTGTTACAATTTAAAACTGACTTTGTATGTACAATATTTTACATAAAGTTTCATAATGCAGATGTCGAAATTCGTACATTGAAGAGACAAGGATTTATCTATGGATCCTTCTTCAGTTCCGAATAATCACTTTGGGTACGAGATGTTGAAAGACGAAACATAAGTGTTCATTTCAATGGACATGTATATTCTCCTACACTAAATTCTGTATTTCTCTTTATTGCAAAATCCAAATTTATCTTCATTTTTCATAATGAATTTAAAATTTCGTTACCGTTTCTTTCAATTTTGTTATCACTTTTCTATCGTTTATCTATTTGAAAACCAAAAACAACGTTTTACTGTCGTATTTAAAGTATATTAAACTTTTTGTATTATATAAAACATTTCCCCATATTTGTGTTTAACCAACAAAATAATACAACTTTAAATTATCCAAAATAGACTTCCAATTAACACATTAGTATTTTAAAGATATTACATTCAAAATTGTTACATAAGACCCTTGTTTCGAAATTTCAAAAGCATTTTATAGTGATAATTTGCTATTGATATTTTTATTTCAACATCCTTCTTTTCGAATTAATCATCAATCACCATCGCGATTGAATCTATTCACTATTCTCAAGGAACCCGATGTTACAGACGAAGAATTGGAGACAGTTCTGATCGAAGTAGAGGGAATAGTGATCTCCTGACCATTGGTAAACAACTCTATGGAAGATCCAAAGGATAACCCGATTCTTACGTCGAATCGTTTCATCATCGCTGGATATAATCCTATTATGACCGGGTCTACGAAGGGGAGTGCAATTTCAAAATGGAGACATATCCAGATTCTTACTACTCAAGTTTAGAATAGATTGAGAGTGGAATTAGTTATCGAATGGAGAAATAGAAATAAATGGTCGAGAGAGAGTCGAGATCTCAAAGGAGATACGGTGTGGTTCTTAAAGTCAGATGATTGTCGAATAAATTGGCCTGTTGGAATAGTAAAGAGAGTCATATTGGGTGCTAATGGAAAGTGTAGAGTAGTGAATATCGAATCGGATGGAGTTGTAAAACGAAAAACGATCCAGAAAGTATGTAAAATCGAGGAAGAGAAACCAAGAAAAGAGTGATGCCAATGTGATGTCGACAATATTTTGGTTCATAAGGGGAGAATATGGTCGACTCAAATTGATGAACCAAAAATCGTATCTAGACTATCAAACTGACAAATAAAAATCAATAAAACTAATTTGATTCATTCTTTGAATTTTATGAAAAAATTGGATGTTAATTTTAAAAAAAATTGATATGTATAAAAAGTTGTTGTTTTTTTATGTTAGATAGGTTTGTAAAAAAAGATTTTTAAAATTTAGAAATTAAATAAGTCTCGGATATAATTTATTTTAAATTGTATGGAAAATAATTTCAAATATTGAATTTTAAATTTACTTCAATGGCTGATGAAAAGAATCCGAATTTCCACTTGGGTTCTTTAGACATAGTATCGGTTGATAAAGAAAGAAGCCATGTCAAAACAATTGAGAATAAAGAAAAAAAGGTTTCGTAAGGCAAAATAGTATGCTGAAAAAATTAAAACAAACAACACATTGTCTGCAACATCAAGTAATGATACAGATAGATATGGTTTTGAAGTCCATCGTAGTCCACCTCCAAAGCAATCTTGCCGAGCGACTGTTAATATCAATACTCCAGGTCTTACAGATGTTCTCGACAGAACTGGAATTTCATGTGGCCAAGCTATATATGTTCTTGTGGAAGCAGCTCAAAGTTTTGGTCATGACCTTGCAGATTTTAACGTCAATAGAATGGCGATCCACCGTCATCGCAAGTAACATCGAACTCAGTATATGAATGAATGTAAAATTCAGTTTCCCGTAGATGCCTGTGTGGTGGTTCATTGGGATGGAAATTTAATAGAAGATATCACTGACAATCAATATGTTGATAGACTTTCAATAATTGTTAATGGTGAAAAAACAAGCCAGATACTTGATGTGTCAAAGATAAATTCTTGAAATGCTGAGATGCAAGCTTCTGCAATCATGGCAATTCTTGAATCGTAGAAATTGTGTGACCGTATTAGTGGTTAATGTTTTGATACAATTTCTGCCAACACCCGGAACGTTTCAGAGAATAATGAATTAATTATTTGAAGATTTGCTATTCTCTGGAGTAGTAATATACCTAGATTGTGAGGAATATTTGGTGTGTGTATGTTTATGAATTATGTTGTATGTTGATTTGGGATTGTGCCTCTCCTAACCAGATGGATTATCAATATTTAATTTTTTATAATCTGAAACTAATTTATTTAAATTTAGATTTAATATTCAAATTTTTAGTTTTTATTATTGCAGCTTTTAAATAATTTTAATGATTTTATTTTTGTAAATTTTTTAAATAATTAAAATCAAATTAATGTTTAAAAATGAATATAAAAATATTTTATTTCAGCCAATCAAATTTAAATTAAATATTTTTAAATAAAATAATTTTATCAAGTTAGTTCAGATTATAATGGGAGATATTGAAAATTGATTGATGGATCTAAGTGAAAGCATTACTATTGATCATCATAAAGATGATAAAAATTGTGAATGTAATAAATGTTCTGCCAAATGTGTGAGTCCTCTTAACATAGATGAAATCTTAATTTACTTAAAATCATTGGAGGATCATATAAAACTATTAGAAGAAATATTGAAAAGACTGAAGAAAGCAGGTTTAAAAGTCAATCCAGGGAAATGAAAATTCGGAGTGGGGGAGTTGGTAATTCATGGACATACAATTAACATAGAAGGTATTGAAAGTTGAAAGTTGCAGAAATTCAAAATTTTCCGATTTCGAAGTGTACGCGAAATTTACAAGCATTTTAGGTCTGTGTAACTACTATAGACGGTTCATCAAGAATTAAGTAGAAATAGCAGCACCGTTGCAAAGTGCATGTAGCGAAAAATGTAAAGAAATGTTTTCATCAGAAGAGTGTGATAGAAGTTGTAACGAGTTGAAGCAAAAACTATGTGGTGCACCAATATTGGCATATATGAACTAGAATAATAATTTCATCTTATATACGGATACATCATTCGGATCGATAGGAGCAGTATTAAGTTAGATATCAGAAGAGAAAGAAGTAGTAATCACGTATGCATCGAGGACATTAACCACACATGAAAAAGGGTACTGTGTGACAAGAAAAGAACTATTAGCTTTACAAGAGTTCATGTTACATTTTAAGCAATATTTATATGACAAAGGATTTACAACAAGAACTGATCATAAAGCACTGGTATACATAAAGAGTACTTCCAACCCAATAACTCATCAATTCCAGACTTGGTTAGCAAAAATAGTGAATTTGGACTTTAACTTGAAATATAAAAAAAGTGACGAACATGGAAATGCAGATGGATTATCACGGCTCTATGACGACGTCTGTGCACAATGTGAAACAAAACACGAAGAACAAATATTAACAAAGGCAAGAGTGAAACATATCAATACAGTTGTGATTCAGTCTACAATTCAAAGGATGAAAGACGAACAAGAAAAGTGTTCAGAGTTGAACCAGTTGAAACAAATACAGGAGATGACAGAGGGTGAATAGAGCAAAATCAACAAGGCGTTATTAGAACTAAGGGACCTGTAAGGAATAGTAGCTATATTTTAAAAAAGATATTTTAATTTCAATATACTTAGGCTGTCCCAAAAGTCCTCAGGTGGCCTTTAAAAACACACTAATATTTTACCAAATTTAACCAAATTTGGACTGAATATAATTCAGACTGTCATAAATGCTGTGTTAAAATTTCAAAGCATAAAATTTGAAACTTACCAAAAAAATAATATTATTAACCAACAAATAAAATTGGATGCAGCGAATTTAAAAATTTATTTGAAAAAATATTTTAAAAATTTCTTAAGCAACAACATATTCACCATTGTTATCAATAACCAACTGACCATAGTTAAAAAGTTTATCTAGTTGATTTTTTAATGTTTCTGTTGATAAAGAATTAAAAAAGAATTTACAAGCGTCTTCAATTTCTTCCTGTGATTTGAAAACATGATTTTTAAAACTTTTCTTCATTTTTGAAAACCAGAATCTGTCACACAGATTAAAATCTGGACTATAGGGCGATTGATAATTTTTTTCACTTTTTCTTCTTTCACAAAAAAGAGTTGTTTCTTTGCTAGAATGCATTATCATGCCACCATTTAAGTTCCTTTAGCTTGATGCCGTTAGATCTAAGTTTCTACCATTTTTCACCGGTGTCAAGTTCAATAGTTCCGAAGAATTAAAAAAAAGTTGAATTTGGAAAAGTCAAAATTAAGAATAAAATACTTCGAAAATAATGTTTGTTACATTAATATTATATCAACAATAAAAATGGAGAATGGATGCTTATTTGTCGATTACGAGAGCGTGCCGGTGGCAAAATACTTGCCGATCCTCAATATGATCAAACACGATTTACGATTAATTTACAAATAATGTTTCAGTGAAGCTTCTAAAGAAATAATAACATTAAATGGAACTCGATCAATTGCTCCGTTTAAATCAGTGTTATATGTAATAAGTTATATGGACATAACAGATGATGAAGCAAAAAACGTAGTGCAAAAGTTTTTTGGGCTTATGCTGGATTCGGTTTTAAATTTAACGACGAAGAAAATCAAACGATGAATTTATAGTACGATACAGTCGATAAACGTATGCTTTGTCAATTAGTTTGTGTGATATTGAGAACTATTCTTAATTTGATTTTTTTTGAGCAAAAACCAAATACTTCCACCATTTGCTAAAGATGATAATAATTCAACAGCCGCGGATGAAAAATCAATATCGATAACTTCTCTAAATCAAATGTTTTCTCACGATTATGTTGCTTATTTAACTTTAAAATCCATTTTTGACAGAAAACTTGTGTCGTTTTGTTTATTAAATCTTGATCGTTTGTTGCACATGTGGATGAATCAATCACCCACGGATCAGAAAAGTTCAGAAAGAGAATTTTCAATAATCGAAGCTAAAAAACCTGCCTTTGTGATGAAACTAATATATATATATATATATATATATAATGGTTATCTAAAACATGAAAAACACAAAGCGTAATTAATGGAAATGTTTGTCATTGTGTGTGAAATGGGTCAAATTATTTCATTTAAAATAAAATTACTCAAAAACATAAATCGAAATTTACATCGAATAATCGAATTTCAGATAAGCCGACTCCTTTATGTTCTTGCTTTGTCTATAAACAGATACTATCAATCATCAGCCAATATTTGGTTATTTATTAACCTCTGAGAGCAAATCAAGTTTTATTCCTTTGTATTGAATATCTTTCGCTACAATACTGCATAACACCTCTTTACCAAGTACTCTATAGTAACATTGCCCCCCAATTTTTATTTGTGAATATGCTCTGTGTCCTTTCACTCGAGTGGCAAACGAAGAATTCTTTAAGGCATCGGCTTCATATTTCTCTATCTTGTCTACTTTGTCTATCAATTCATCGATATCCTTTATCGATTCATTGTCAGGATATGTTCTAATACCACTTTTTTCAACACGAATGATCATTCCAGGTCTGAATTCTTTTATTTGTTCGCATAAAATATAATATCCTTCCTCCATCGACGCCTGTCGTAAATAATCAATGACGTAAGAGTCACAAAATCATTCAATCAAACCCGAGTATATCTTCCATTCAACGAGTCTCGACTTTCTCTGACTACCAGCCCCATCTCTCTACTTTCTCCAATAACGATATCACTGATATCAGGAACGTCGAATTTAATTGATTTGCCTTTCTGAATTAGAAAGAGTCACTGATGACTCATAATGGACTATGACAATTGTACCTCTGTCTCGCATATCAAAGTCATATTCTCGTTTGTTATTTCCTTGATTATAACTCTGTGGCGTTGATAGTTCACTGTGACGTCAGCTTTGGCGCCCTCGGTCAGTTGACTGCATTTATCAAGCAATTTATTCTTGTACGCCACCAATCTTTTATGCTTGTCGAATTTCACGTAGAAATTTGCTTCTTTGGAGTTTAGTGGGATGACTTTGGCATTTTCAATACGAATTGAAGTTTTGCGTTGAAGGCCAAATATTTTTACTTCGTCTTTGTTGACATCTAAAATTTCTCCAATTTCATGTCTTTTGTAATCTTCTTCAAGTAGATAATAAACAGACATCTAAAAATTTATTGATATTTTAATAGATTGCATCAAAATCGTTACATCCTAATTTTAAATTTTAGTCGGATATCATTTGAAATTTCGTCAAAAAAGTTAATACAATAACTCAGTAAAACAAAGACAAAATACATTCCCTGATTTATTGTTTAATTGAAATTATAAAAATAAAGTGAAATAGAATGAAAATATTCAGTTACTTGTCAATTAAACTTATTTAACTTATAAAAATTTTATTTTTTATTTATTACGAACTTTTATTTAATTTTGAAGGTTATGCATTTTTAGTTTATTAATAAGCATATTAATAATCTAAAGTCGACAAATTTGTTGTTATTTGTTGAATATTTTAGGAAAACGAAATACATAACATGCATAATGCTTCTTTTAGTTTTGATAAAGAAGTTAACCAAGACTATTACTGAGAAATTCAAATATGAATAAAGATTTTCCAGGTTTCCTTAAAAACCGGATGGTTACAGTAGAGATGCGCAGTCGGAAATAGAGCTTGGTTTTTGTTTGCTGGACTCATTTCATATGGATCTTGTTCAACCCGATGATTTTGTTTTTGGTAATCAGAATCATTAAATTGTTCGATAAATCGAGTGATAATTAATATCGGTAACAAGAAAAAATTGATCGATTTTGAAATACACTAGCACAAGAAATTAGATCGTAATTCAAAACAGTAAGACAATAAGCAGAAAAAACTCTCGAATTATAAATTCAAATATTATTTATGTTGTGGTTCTGTGGTTTCAAAAACATGTGAACATATTTTGGGAACTGAATCGTTTGGTTTAGAACCCCCAGGTTATCGGTAACCAACCATAAGATTCTGTACACTAAATTAGCATCTGCATGTATATTTTAATTCTGAACCCCTTGATGTCTACAACCACAACTTGCCTCTCAACCCCATATCATCGGTAGGCAGTTAAAGGTGATAAGGACTTTCCAGGTTCCGGATCTACACAAGTTTAAGACCAGATAGACCATATCAGCTCTAATGGGTATGATGTGATGTTAAACTTGATCGATGTTATTGTATTGATGTAATAACTCCATTTAGCATGTTGACTCCAGGACGTGTTGATGTTTATTTTATCTTGTTTTGTTAGCCCCCTAGCAGATATAAAAACTATGAAAACGATCTATCTTTTATTATTTTAACAATTACGAATTATTTATAAAAGTGTAGACTCGAATACCCTAACGTGAATCATCCGTTTATGTGTATGATTTTGGTGTCAAGACATAGTGATATGAAAAAGAAAGAGATGCTAAGTAAATTTTAAAACTATTCTGTGCACGTTATATTTTAAAATAATGTATCAACAACTCATATAAACCCAATAAAATATATTTTGTAAAACATTTAATCACGTTATTTATGCTCTTGCGGAGTCTCTGCACTTTCGTCGATTCACATAATCATCACCTCTGTAGTCGGTGATCGACCACTGGGTCCCTAGTGTGCGCGACTCTTTCCCTTCGTCGGACCTCAGTTTCTGTCTCAGCTGGAGCTGTAACTGCTCTGAATAAAGACGCTCGAGCTCTCTTATTCGGCTCTCCATTGCAACGCCCCGTCTCACCAAACGGGTGTACTCCTCAGACTCGATGGAGGCCTTCTTGGCTATTTTCAGGTTTGCAGACAGTCGCTCTACGCTATCTCGAAGGCTTAACACCTCTTTGCGATCTACCTCTTTGTCTTTCTTTAACGTTCTATTCTCTTGTCAAAGCCTCTCAATAGTGCGCTTCGACTTTTGTAATTCTATCTGTTGTATCATCTAAAAAGAAAGGTTACAATATGAGCTGTTGATTTATTATTTAACCCTACTCTACAAAATTGGTCAGAAAGAATAGCAGTCGGATTCCGAAACTGTCTTCCGGTATAAACTCTTGAGCTTTGTTGTCATACATAGACCTCATATACCGGGGACTTATTCTTGCTGCGATGAAACGCACGCCGGAACCAGCCTTCAAGAATTTATGTTTATCTGATTTTAAAACTGACCCTACCCAAGGGTATTCGAGTGAAAATTGTAAAATTAATAGTTAATTATTAGAACATATTTAGGAGAAAATTGAAATGAAACGGAATATATAAAAATTATAATTAAATGAAAATCAAACACATATTTAAAATTAAAAATTAAAATGAATCATGTACAAAAAAGTAGTATGGAAAGGGCAGACGGAAGCCATTTTTTCGACCCCTCAAAAAAAATCACTTTTTTAAATTTTCTCTTAAAACCCCCAAAAACAGCGATTTTATCCCACTTTTCCCATAATTTTGCCAAAAACCTTTCATTTGGCCGACCCCCTCCCACCCGAAGATCTTCCAAATTTAACAATTTTTTAACTAAATTATTGAAATATTTCATAAATAAAAGAATTACATAACCTACTTATGTTTCACATTTTACTTAAAAAAATATAAAAAAATCATTAAAAATAGACAAATTTGAAGCAAGTTTAGCATTTTATCATCAAAATCATTTTTTTTAAACTTTGTGAAAAAACATAAAAAATTAAAAATAATAATAAAAAAATGAGTGAAAGTCTTTTCTCACCCAAACTGTTATTAAAGGAAAAGGTGAAACAATATCTCGAAGAATTAACAAGATATGAAAAAGATGAAAGACCATTACATTATTTTAGTTTAAATACCTATTTAGCTTACACTAATTGTTGGAAACTTATCTTAAGACATCTACTTACTCCAAAAGAACGTGAAATTATGTATCAACTTAAAATTTATAAACCTTCAAGAAAAGAATTAGGAATAAGAAATATAAGACCCTATTTACAAAAAGAAATAAAAGTTTGATTATTTTAATATTAAAATTTTATTTTATTTTGTAAGATTTATTTGCGAAGATTTTATTTTAGATTATTTTAGAAGATTATTTTAATTATATTTAGAATGGTTATTGTAGCTAATTCTTCTCATTAATAAAACTTACAATAGCATATAACAATTATTGTAATTAGCATATTAAAATTAACATATATTATAATTATGATAACAATTATCATAATAATTGAGATAATTATGATAATTACAATAATTATCGTAATTATGATAACTATGGTAATTATTATGTTATGGTAGTTGTTTTGATTATTAAATTTTATTTCCAGATTAGTAAGTTTTTTATTTTAATAATGAAATATATAGAGTTAGTTTATCTCTTACCAAAATAACGTTACAGTCCGACTTCGCTTTGGGGAAACCAATGAATGTAGTTTTTATTAAACATAATTTGAATTTCGAGTCTGAATGGATGGAGTTGATATATATTTTGGTATAAATTGTAATATTTCCCCATTTTCGAGGTTTCCCCAAAAGCGAGGTCGGACTGTATTAAATTCTTTGCACATTTTAACATAAGCTAAATACGGTTCCATCTGTTTATTTCCTACAGCATCAAACTCTATCTTATTTATAGGATAGTAAAAGTTGTTAATTTGAACTCTTAAACTTTTTACAGCATTTTTACCATCTTTTTGAATAAAGAGTGAATTAATTTTCTCAATTGAAGTAGTTAAATCTTTAAATGCTACTAAAACATATCTTGGTCTCGAATTTGTTAAACTTACCTTCCAACTCATATTTGTACTTTCTGCTGCAAGTTCGTTTGTTGTTATGTTTCTATTTAGAAAATTTACAGAGATTGGTTTATCTTTATTCAATCTTTCTAATAAAGCGAGCTCACTTCTTAGGTTCATAGTTATTTCTGGTATCCAAAGCTCTAGTGATTCTATTTCAATTTTTCCCGTTGGTTTTGGTACAGCGGTTGTACCAGTTCCATGTAAAATATCCTCATCATTTAACTTTCTTTTTAAAATAATATTGATCGGTAACAGAAATACAACTCTATTATAATTTCCTAAGAATCCGAATAAGGTATTCAATGGGAATCGTCCTTTAGAAAAATAAGAATTATCCGCTTTCAGTTTATCATCACCTTGATATAACTCTTTTCTTATAGAAAAGTTAGGATTTTTCTCAGTTCATTTACCTGTATCTGGTATCCATCCTATTGATTTTCCATATGTTTCTGCTGTTACTTTGTCTAACATGATAAAATTTAACATACTTGAAAATTCTCCACAATTTCCTATATTCTCAATTTCTGCTGATCATAACTGTAGTCTCATATTTGCAAACATTCTTGGAAAAAATTGTTTTCTAAAGTCACAGCCGAGTCTGCAACAAATCCCGACAGTTTAATCTTGTAATAAAAGAATGCTGCTCCTAAGTTTAAAGGATTGCTTGTTTGATTTATTTGAAACTTTATATCACCGTTTTTAATCAAATTTGTTGAAGAATCTACACTAGCAGCAACTCTTAAATAATCTTATTTCTTTAAATCATGACTAAAATTTAAAGTTCTGTCTAAACTAAACCATGTTCTTTGTGATAAATCATCTTCGATTTTTTCTTATTTCTTAATAAAAATTTTAAATATTTATCAAATTTTTTCATTAAAAATGTCAAAATTGGAAGAAGGTTTAAAGGAAATTGTGAGAAGTGGTTGCAACGTCTATATTAGAATTCATTTTTTTTAAACACCAAAATTTATTACTATAACAATTCACATTTCTAAAACAAATTTTCCTGTTAATTTAATTTAATTA
>MQRK01199732.1:312-11760 GCA_001938485.1 Girardia tigrina
ATTGTTATATAACATGAGTAATATATATATACTAAATTACAGAGATATATCTTAAATAATAGAAAAGATAGGGCTTTATTTAAAAAAGTGATAATTATATGACTCAGACTGTATTTGAATATCTGGTGAAATCATTTATCATCCAGATAGTATTTTTTTATTTGTCATCAGGAATATAAATTAGGATAAAATTTCAGTTCAATCGGAGTCGAAAAGGTGTATGACTAATTGAAAGCTAAGTTTCTACATGGAAGAAAAAAGGAGAACAATAAAAGAGGTAGTTGATTCGTGTATAGAGTGTAAACAGACTAAAATGATGATTAACATACAAAAGTAAGAAACCAAGTTAACTCAAACAAAAGCATTAGAGAAAATATGCATTTATATGGATATTTTCGAGACATAAAAAGAGACGATACAAAGAAGGACGTCCAAAATGTCTGTCCCTATTACCGGATTTGGCCCCAAACGTTGAGTTCTTCTATACATTGATAAACAATTCCAGACATAATCCAAGCGGGATTTAAAATTTGTTTGAAAAAACAATTTCAATTTTGTGTTTGAGAAATGATATTAAAATTAATTGAATTATTACTCAACGAACTTTAATCTTTTTTAATCCTACTGAGTATTGAACACTCAAAACGCAATTTACAATCTGTGGATTCTTTATTTCATTTATTAGTTGAGGTAATTATTAACCCTTTTACCATGGAAAAAAAAATTTTTTTTGGAAACTGTGTAATTGTTTTCTTTCATTGTTTGATTTGTTATGTTGTCCTGACAAAATAAAACATAAATCTCGTTAACTCGGGACGCACGGCACACAGACGACTTTTATATATCTGAAGACGAGTTAACTCGTGATGTACGGTTAAGCCCAAGATTTCATATGAAGAGTTAAATCGTGACACACGGTAAAGGGGTTAATTTATAAATTGTTACCTCTTAAATTTTTAAATAAAGATTTCCAGCATCCATTACGAGGAAACTGTTTCATCTATTTAGATATTCTAAACTTTTCGTATACATTGATGCAAAAATAACCCTATTTATATATGGCGTAAAACTTGAAAATGACAAAAAAATCAGGATAATTATTAAAAACTTAACTTCAGGACATTAATTTATTATTCTCAAAATATAAAAAAACACGATTGAGAATGTATTTTTACTAAACTCTAAAATCAGTTAGATCTTTTTTTTCTAAACTTTTTTTTCTCAATGACAAAAACGGTTTGAATATAATTCGATGCGATAAACGACACAATTGCTGATACAAGTGATATATTTAAACATTTTTGGGGTAGCGTAGTAAAGATAACACATATAACATCCAAATTATCGGACAAAGATAAATTTACAATATTCACCATTTTGTCTATTTCAGATTCTAATATCATAAAAAGCACTTTCATCGCGATATTTGACAAGACTAAAGATAATTAACATTCTGATCAATTAAATAAAAAATGATTTATTTTATGATAATTTAAATTTTTGATTATATACTTTCCCAAAGTTATGGAATTGACATTCAATTGTTTATATAATTAATCACCCATAAATACTTTTCAAATGAACAAATGAATTTTTCAGTGCAGAAACATAAATCTTTCAAAATCATATAAATTATTGTGAGAAATATTTTCGAATGGTGTTCATTGTAGGTTGTATTTGGTATGCTGCTTTTAGGATTGTGTTTCTCCCACCCAGATGGAAGATTGATATTTTGAATGTTTTGAACCGTCGAATTATTCGGACAATTTCAAAATTGTAAGTAACAAATTTAAAATTAAATTAATATATTTTAATCAAAATATTTTTCATCTATTTGAAAGTCATTTATAATATTTTAATAGAGGATTATTACATAAATACTTATTTAATCATAAATAATTTATTTAAAATAAATTACTACCTCTGTACGAAAATATGGTATACTTTTAACAAATATATCTATTTTATTTAAAAAAATTTAAATAATTTTTTATAAAATAATTTAAAATTATTTTTAGGCAATTCGAGTTGTGATGCCAATAAAAGTATTGGAAATCATATTAGTGCTCTTAATAATTATATTATTTGCAAAATCAGACCGTATTTACTATGAAAACATATTCAGTGTACTAAAATAGTTCTTAATTGGTATGTATGTAATTAGGTATGAACATTCGAAACAACACCAACCCTAGATTTTTTTTGATAAAGCGGTACAAGACAAGGATATGTTGTATCGAACATACATGAAATATAACCATTGATGCACATAAACATCGGCAGCAAACAAGGTTTGATAAAAGTGAAAATGCACTATACTTGAAAAACATTTCGCATCATAAGCAGTGATCCCAGGGTTAAAAACTTTCCCCCCAAAAAAATTTTTAAAAATATTTAAAAAGTATTTTAAAATTACAAATAAAAATGAAAAAATACTCAAAAAATTTAATTTATAGTAAAGTGTATAGGTTTTTTACTTTAAGTTAAACTTTAAATTTCAAATTAAACTTTTATAGTCCAACTCAATTTTTTGAAACCCAAATTAACATTCCTTAATTTCAAATTAAAATGTTTTAAATTACAATTAACTTATTAAATATGAATGCAATTTAATCATTATTAAGTACCAAGATTTTTTGTTAAGTTGAACACTTCCTTAAATTTTAAAAATTCAAAAAATAATTAGACACTGTTACTTATCTTTCTCATGACATTCCTGGTGAGATTTTGCAAGCTATAAAAGAACATTTAGAAACACATACAATAAAACAAGTTAGATCAGTCTCCCACATTGCAGTTATGGCTGATGAAGCAGCAGATTTGAGAAGACGAACTATTTTATCAGTTTGCATGCGCACTCTTACCCTTTAAGGTGTTCCAGTGGAGACTTTCATCGGACTCAGAGAGTTGAAAAGTACTGAATCGGTGACAGTTACGGACGGCATTTTGGATGTGTTGGGAAAAATGGTTATTCATCTCAAAGATGTATTGTGGCTGTCCTTCGATAGTGCCAGGCACATGTCTAATAAAAAATGGCACCCAAGCTCTGCTGATTAAATATCACACCAAAGATACAGTATATATTAATTGTCGTAGCCACGCCTTACAGTTAGTCTGCGTAAATGCCGCGCAAAGTATCCGGAAATTAAAAGGATCTTCTCCACTCTAAACAGCATGCGGCGGCTCCTCTTCAACAGAAGAACCTCAGAAAATTTAAAGCAATTCAAAACTTGCTTGATGGACCAGATAGGGATGTTGTCCGGTCTGACAAAACAAGATAGACATCACACTATCAGTGCATTGCATCAACAATCAAATGTTTGGAATCAATATTAGTCACTTTGCAAGAAATTTATGCAGTCGGTGGTGACTTATCATCAGAAGCTGATGGTCTACTGTTGACATTTCATACATCAAAGGGAATTACTCTATTCTCTGCATTGAAGCGTATTCTTTAGCCTTTCTTCGTTTTATCAAATCAGCTACAGTCTCCAAACTCTACTCTTGTGAGAATGGATGAGTTCATATCAACTGCCAAATGAATTAATGGAAAATCCTTTTCTTTATCAAGATGAAGCACAACATTTCATTCAATCAACGTCAACAGCTCTTTTTATGGAAATTCAAATTGATCCTGTTTCTATGCATTCAAAAATTGTGAAACCATTATCATGTGTCTGTTGAAAAAACTTTGCAGATTGATTTTCTGGTTAATTTATGGCGATGTACTCCGCGACTTCATTATGTGACCCTTCATTAAATTATCTAGATGAGTACCTCAATTTTCTTGAGTTGCACGGGTACGGACCACACATTTCATACACAGTTAACACAAGAATAAGCTTAGGTAAATATCACATTGTAGTTGACTCGCCGCAAAATATGTAGCATTACTGATATCATCACAAACTTTGCTTTGCTGTTGTGTTAACTGTGTTTATTTATGAAATGCAGTTAAAGAAGGTTTTTAGGTTTCATATTAATTGTTTCTTTGTCGTTCAGATTGAGAGCAATCGGCCATACAGCTGTAAATGATTTGTGCAAGTCATACAGTTCTCAACAGCATAACAAAAAAAGCATTGGAAGAGTTCAATGTATTTCGCAACCATCTGGCATTTCTTCGACAAAGGATAGCCATTCCTTCTTCTTCGGATGTGCTTCGATCTTTAGTGGATTCAACAGACGTTTTGTCTGGAACTTTTCTTAACCTCTAAAAGGTGGCGTCAGTTATTTTTCTGTGTCCTTTGGAAACACCAAGTACCGAGAGGTCGATCAGTGGCATGAATAGGATCCTCGCGTGTTTAATGCAACGTATATTCGTCGAAATCTTTGAAGCGTGTATGCTTGTCACGATTGATATTCCAGAAACGATGACAGATGAGGAAACGCGAGACAATGTCCAAAAATGGTAAAAACAAAAGGAAAGAAGAATTAGCTTTCCACTATTCCCTTGTTATGATACATGGGATATTGTGAATCAGTGACACACTTGTCGTTTTACTCTATTCTGATGTGTATTAGTGTGTTTCTTAGTTGAATTACAGTAAAAAGGTGTGATTCCATTTCTTTTTGAGCTTTCCTGATGGTTATTCACTTTTTGGTCAATAACACTCATGTGGTGATATGGACAAAGTTTTTCCACTGGAAAAATAATTTCTTTCTTAATCAAATTAAAACCCTTCTTTTTTTCTTCATGATAAATTATTATAATACCACATTGCTTCATTATTAGTATCCGCTCTCATTTAGATGGGAAGAAACTACATGCATATCACGGTTCCCTTCCCATGTTTTCCAGTCCCCCCCAAAGGATAAGTTCTGGCTGGAACACTGATCATAAGTCTTATAATTAATTCGATAAATATATACTTTAAGATAGTTTCAAATGATTCTAGATTAAACAGACAAATCTTCATCTTCAAACTTGAATTACTTACTCAATTGAGCAGAAATAGATCGATTTAGAGATATTAAACAATATCAAAGTAAAAAATAGCAGTAATTAAGATAAAAAATTAAATTATTTAAAATAATTTAATTATTTTAAAATCCTATAAACTAAATTCTTTTATAGTCATTTCAACTTGCTGACATAAAATCTGGAAATCAGATATCGAAGAATGGAGATCGTAGGATGTGATGAATACAAGTTTATTGCTTGTTGTTTAAAATGTTTGATTGATTGATGAAGAGATAAATATCGATATTTATGTAGCTCTTGTCTCAAAAGTTGCAAAGGAAATGGTATTAAATCCAAAATGATTATTAAAGTCAATTAAACTGTTTTTATAATTTTGTTTTTCAATTTTTATCTCACATAATTTGAGATATTATTTGTTTCAATTTTTACTTCATTATGATTGTCAGAATTTTTTAATTAAATGAATTTAATGCTGAATTAACCGCTGAATTATTAATTAAAGCGGTTAATCCAGCAATTAATGTCCAATCAATGACTCATTAACTTTGGCGAAAGTGTTTGCGCGATACAGTAATATCACAACATTGATGCCATTAATGATGTAAACGGAGGTCCTATTGCAATTCCATCGATTTGCATGTACCATTGATGATTGAATATAAATGGAACATTTTTTTTACTAAATTCTAAGAGATTCGAAAGCTATACTACTCATAGATGATTTATTTTCAGCCAAATCCTCCCAAAGATTAATAGTCTGACTACAAAATACATACCGCTTATTCATTCTAACTAATGTTATAATTCACAATCTGATTAACAAAAATAAAAAAATATCTTTGTATTCCAATGGATTCTTAATTAATGACATATAATCTTTCTAGAACTTTTCCAACATGTTATTGTTCTGTATTTATCAGAGAGAACCGGACGTATTGAAACACTCTCTTTATGAATTTTAGCTGCATGGGCTCTGTGGTTTATTAAATTATTCTTAAGTAATTCATCAAAATCCTTACTTTTTATTAATTGATTAACTAATTTGTTCAACTGTTGTTCATTTTTCTAGGTATCAGTTTGCTGTTTTGCCTCAAAGTAATCCCAGATATTTTTTAAAATGTAATTATTTGTTTTATGTATTTAGATTTATTCTGATTATATACCCCTTTACCTTTCTCAAACCTTGAGATAAAAGTATTATCGTTTTTCTCTATTAAAATTTTAAAACCAAATCCTCACTTAATTTCATTTTTATATTTTTTTAATAAATAATTTTTTATTATCTTTATGCAAATTATTTTTAAACTAATATTTAACTTGTTCTTCTTCACTAATATTTAATATCCATTTATCCATTTCGTATTCTTTTCCGTAATACAGGTGAGGTGACAAGAATCTTTTACCAGTGCGGATGAAGGCCCAAACAGATAGAAAGTGTTGGCTTAGATAAAAAGTGAGCATGATTTGGCTGAATGTAAAAATCAATTGACAGTGAAGAAGAGATGAAAAACTTGTAATTAGATATATTGATAAAGCAACGAGAGATGAAGTACATTAAATTTTAAGGGAGTTACGGGTTACTTGTGTCAATATTTAGAGGCTTACTGCAAAACAAAAGATAGATTTGGATAAAGAAATGTCCAAAAACATTGCAGAATAAGTTTACAAAATCAGTCAGAGGTTAATGATGGATAAAAATCCTGCAACATGAAAGTAGGTCGCAAATACCAATTATAATATAGTCTTTTTGACTAATGCATGTTGCGTATCAATGAACGTGGTTTTATAAGTTAACTGTCAAATTGTGGTTGTATTGGTTACAGGCCATATTTTCACAGTTTTTTACTGGGCACCCACTATCTGACAATCTCGGGAAAATGAAACCTATTTTTCTGAAACCCATTTTTCAAACCCTACGGGAAATAACTTTTAGTATTGATACCCTTCATTGAATAACTTTGGTTGACCACTGTCCACGTGCACAGTCACAACTTGATTTATAGAAATGGGACTGTGCTTATCATCAGAATAATGAGTTTATGAATCAGTATATTTGCCGTGCTTCAAAGAGTAAGAGTCGAAATGGGGAACGAGCGATAAAGAAGGATAAACTTTATCTCTAAAGTTTATTTATCCGATAAACCAGTTACATCTGTAGGTGGAGAAAGATGGAGTTACAACGCGAATATTCTAGGTGGGTGCCCAGTTACTATGTTTAAAACATTACCTGATTGGTTACTTAATCCACCGCAACGCAGCAGGCAAAACGCCGGTTAAGGTCATTTTCGCACTAAGCCATTAAGCTGATGATTCGCCGGTTTATCTTTGAGCGTCTTTTTATATAAAAATTTATTGAAAACTCTATTCATGAAATCAACGTTAATAAAAATATTTATTTCAATCATTTAATTTTTATTAATTGTCAAAATAAAAGTGCTTTGTTTAAAGAAATTATATTTTTATTATTGTTACAATGAATTAAGACTCAATAGAAATTACGATAAACTGAGAATGGGGCCACGTGCAGTCACATCATTGAAGTCTACAGTTAAGGTGGAGCTCAATGACAAACTTTCCTATCGTACATATCCACCATCAGGAGAACAACAAATAATCAAAATCATATAATACTAGATTCCAGTAATTACATATCGGACAGCTTTAACTAAAAGGGAACATCCGGTAGTTCATGAAATAGAAACTAACTATCCATAACGATATGGTTTCGAAATCAATATCTAGATAATCGTTACTTGATGTTGAGATAATGGGGGAGTGTAACTAACTGTCACTAATTAATCTTGAGAATTAAATAGCTGAAATTTCGATTGAGTTTTTTGTATGTATCAAAGTAAATAAATTATGATTCATTTTGAATTTACTGTTAATTTTTCCATTCTGTTTATTAGTAGACGTGGGCACGTTTTAAGATTTTCTAAACTTTTATAAGGGTCTTCGTTTAGCAAATTAAACGTTTAAAAAACATTTAAACGATCTCTAATTTCATGGAAAAACATCGCGACTATGCTTTATTTTCTTCAAACCCTATTCATTTAGAAATTGCCATGAATGACAATTTTTTAGCATAAAATGTTTACAGGGAATTCCTAAAAGACAATGAAATTCGAACAGTTGATACAAAAATAATGGTATAGTCACAATAATCATATCGTTTTTACATATATATCGCATTCAATGAATGTGACTTTCCATTCAAGGAGTTTTCTTTCGTAAATACGGCCTTCAGTTTTCTTTATAATTTTTATCATCTGTCTCTACATATTTTTTCATTGCTGAATATATTTTTCCTTCCAAGCTTTATAATAAATTTATTATGTTATTCGAAACTTTTCAATTGTAAAATAGAATCTTAAAATGTTTTTGTATTAGAAGTAGAATTTTCAATTTAATTTTTTTTTAATCCCAAAAAAACTAAATATGTATTTTTATATACATGAAACCAATCATAATAACTATTGAGCTAATTATTCCAATGAAAAAAATTTAAATTTTGTGCTTCATCAAAAACCAATACATTTTCTTCAATACAATACATCTGGTTTTTAAACTTTTTTACTCAAAAAATATAGAACATCAACAAATATAATTTAAATGATTTTACGTCTAACAAAAAAAATTACCGCAAATTATATAAATTGATGTAATTCATAATAAGTTTTAATAATACGAACTTACGAACTATACGCTCGTTTATAAATCTCTAAACGTTTAAACGTCTTAAAAATCGAAAACGTTTAAACGGTCGTTTAAACGCGAAACGTGCCCACCTCTATTTATTAGCTTACTATATATATATATATATATATATCCATTGAATTTAGAAACTTATTTTTGAAGGAATTTTACTCAATCGACTTTCTCCAAACCTGGCAAACTTACTCATTCTCGATGACAATAAATGATTATGTGAAAATTTGATCAAATAAAATTTTTCAGGTTCTAAATTGGGAAAAAGCGGAAAATTCGGAGTTCCAGAACAATATTAATTGAAAAAGATCTACTTATAAATTATAAGTAGTTTATATTATTTTTTTTGGTTTTTTAATCAAAACTTTGTTGGCAAAGTAAAGTTCTGTCTGCATAAAAATGGATATAAAAATTTTAATTTTTGATTTACTAGTTTAAAATAAAAAAACCCTACCCAAAATTCGATCTTTTATTGTAAAAAAAAGTATTTCCGTAAATGTGTGATGAATATCTAGTTTTACAAAATGAAATTAATAAGTGTTTTTATTATTGATTTTCTATATAAAGTACAAAGTTTATATGTTTGTACATTCAAACTTGTCATGGAGATTCTCCTCATCAAAATAAAAGTCGAGAGCTAACTTTGTTTAAAAAATAATTAATTCGACCATCCAGATTGTACTTCTTTTTCTAAATAATAGAATCAAAAAAAATGTTTTGGTTTAAATCATCTTTCTTCCACAGAAATATGACATAGAAAGCACTCGGCTAATTCATGTGACTAAACAACTCATTATCTATTTCATAGCAGCATGCATAAGAAGCTTTAGTAAAAAAATTATAGCCTCTCGCATTCTCTTAGATGGTGTAAGTATCTTCCCGAGCAACAAGGGCAGATCCAGGGATGGTAAAGGGGGTAAATACCGCCCCTGGATCCATCTTCGCAACTAAACCTACCTGAGTTATACGCAATGAAATAAGAAGCTCAAGCTCGGTAGAACCCATTTGATCATTTATCTGACAGAGATTTTGCTGATTTATAAACACTTTTTGTTGTGTGTTTATCTAGTACAGGGTTTTGCATTCAAACCCGTCTTTTTTAAATAAAAATTCTTGTTTTTTTCAAATTACTCCCCTTGAAATCTCAAATTTAAACATAGAACATTTTAGTGGAATTGAGGGTTTTGGCAAAGAAAACTAAAATTGCATTGGTTCCCAACGTTCTGTTGTTTAGTTATAACTTTCTGAAGAGTTCAATAATCTAATGAGCTATAAGGAACTTATTTTTTCTAGAGACACTATAAGAAAATACACCAAGATTTCCTATAAAAACGTTTACTCTTACTTAAGTAAAAGCTTACAATTCCGTTACACTGTTCTACGATTATTTATATATTGGGGTGCTACAACGTCCCACTTAATTTTAAAGTTAATTTATGAATTTTATGGTAAATATTTTTATGCTATTTCTGATTTATACCTATAACAGCCTTAAAGTATTAGCATATCTCTACTAGTTACCATGGCGCTATCTCTTTCTCTTATGTCAGGATTCGACCTTGTTATATGCAACTCACATGTCGCTGTTTTACAAATAGTGCACAAAATTTTTCGATTGATATTCGCGCTAAAAAGTATGTCATTTTTTACTTTCCTCACTAAAGGGAAGTATTATATTTGAAAAATTTTCAACTTTCTCAATTTACAAAAATTCCCCCTTTTGAGGTCTACAGAATTTAAAATACTCGTTTTTAAAAAATATCAGTTTGTCTTTCTGTCTGTTGGTCAATTATCTCAAAAAGTATTTATCATAAAACAACAAAATTTATAAAATAAAATTAAAAGATTATAACAAGGACGTTACCAAAATTTTTGGTAGAAATATACTGGGTAGAAAAATGTTATGGCCAAAAATGTAGTTTTATGAAATAGAACTGCTATAATTTATATATATATTTATATAAAACTTTTATATAAAAATAGTAGGAAATTAAATGTTATTTTACACGAAGGTATTTATCCTTTTACACGATGTACCAAAAAATTACATTTTTTAATTAGAATGCCCTACATATTTTTGCATTTTTCGAAAATAGACTTAATCCTGAGGACTTTTTCCTCTATAGGCCATATATCAATTCAATTGTTGTCGAAATACAGATAGTTGAATATCATGAAGTGAATATCACAAATAAATAAAGTAATGTAAAAATTTTGATTAACCACTGTGCAGAACGTTAATGATAGAGAAAACTTATTTTATTTTCTCGTCTAAGATTTTAAAGGTTATTTAAAGGTCACTATAAAACTAAAACTCAAAGAGAGTTAAGAACCGTATAAAGGACTTATATTTTCTCTTATAGTTTCTTTGATTATGTCCTTTTTTCTGATTATTATACTTTATTTAATTAAACAACAATTGTAATGTGGTACGAATACTGACGTAAAATTTCAAAAATTTAGCATTTCGGAAAGTTGGTCAAAGTTTTGTAAATCACAGAGAACAATATAGAAAAGGTAGGGTGAGAAAAGAAGGTCCATAATTATGCTGACTATTTGATGGTTTTCAAGAGTTTTCTTGAAATTTCTGAATTTACATAAGAAATTATGTACGGTGCACAATATGTCATGTAATTTTTTCTGAGAAACTATCTAAATAGAAATAATAACATAGCCAGGAAAGTTGTCATGAATTTGGTCAAATTAGAAATAACTCAGAATTATTAGAAAAATTTCACTCCAACAATTTGAAATCAATAGATAAATCAACTATGTGAAAGAAAGAAATATAAAGTATGAAAATCTAATTTTTCTATCAT
>MQRK01199775.1:364-10631 GCA_001938485.1 Girardia tigrina
TGAAGATTTGAAAAGATTTAATATTTTTAATGTTTTTACATATATTATGCTGTACTTTAAAATATAAATTATACTCGAATAATTATTTATCGTGAACATCTAAAATATCAATTTTCCATATGGGTGGGAGAAACACATTTCAAATACTAAACTCAACATACAAAATTCAACAAACCAATTTCAACATACCAAATTTAAAATATTCCTCACACGCATTTTCAGAGTTCATTTGACACCGTCAATTAATTTCAAGAATATGTGAAGATCTCTTTCGCGATCGTCTTTGTCATTGCTACCGATTAGAAAATCGACGATATAGGCAGCAAAAGTTTGAATTGAAACAAATATTGTTAATTGATCTCTGAAAGGTTTATGGTTACATTTTTATTGATGTCCTCTTTGTACATGGGAATTGAATAATATGCTTTCTGGTAATTTATTTTACTCCAGATGGTCGGCGTATTAAATCTTGTTAGGATTTTTCTTATAATTGGTAAAAGATGAGTCACTGACAGAGACACTACAATTCAGCGATCTGTGGAATCCCGCAGAATACCACGGAAAATAAAATTGCATGATCTCGCCTCGCATTTATTAAAATTAACAATTGTAAAATAAAAAAAACAAACTAATTTAATTTAAATTGTGATAATAATTTAAAATCAACATTACCAAATTTATTTTAATATTCGTTAAAAATTGAGTTTTATCTAATTGCAATATACACAACTTTACAATCTATTAGGACCCTTTTACAATTATTTAACATCACTGGATATTATCAGGTGCGTACGCAGGGGGATTTGGGAGATAAATCCCTCCCGTAAAGTTTGAATTATGATCTTAATTACTTAAGAATACGTTAAAATGTTAAACATTTTAAAATTTGAACTATCCAAAATAAATATTAATAATATTAATAATATAATAATATTTTGCAAAATTTAAAAAATCCCCCCCCCGAAAAAAAGGAATCATGATCATAATTACATTAATGTTTTTTTAACTGAATATTAATAAGAATAAGTTAAAATTCTTAATTGTAAAAGGTGAAGTTTCCAAAATAATTAATATTTTGCAAATTAAAAAAATTCCTCCCCACGAAAAAATTAAATTATAATCCTAAGAACTTCAAAGTTTTTTAACTAACATTTAATAAGAATAAATTAAACTGTTTAAGTTTAAAATTTGAACTATTCAAAATATTTAATATTTTTAAAATTTAAGAAAAATTTTAATAATAATATTAATTACCTAAATTTTTGCAGAGCATAGAAATTTTTCTTCATCAAAACATAAAACATGTTGCAGATAACGAAATGATCCTATCTATAAAGCTAGTAATGAACAATGGCCAAGTTATATTAGTTGCATTACTGGTATTTCTATGGCATAATAAATTTTATTATTTTAATAATAATTAATTTAATTTTTTAAACTTTAAAAAAAGCTCGAAAAGAAAGCAAGTATTACATAATATTATATCCGCCCCGAAATATTTTTCTGCGTACTCGCCTCGATATTATATTTGGTTTACATGGGGGTTAAGAAGATGGAATATGGAGGCAAGTAAACCACTTTCATATGGTTTGGAGTGACAATGTCTGTGCGAACAGAGGTTTTGTCATCTATGAGATAATGTTTCGTGAGAGGAACGTTGTGAATGAGTTCAGGACTAAATTCTTGATATTTATCTCGAATCACACTACCAAACTTAAAATGTACTGGTCTGTTTGAAGAGATGAGCATGATGAGTGAGATATCTTTTTATTTATATTTTTGAAAATTAATTTTAATTTTACAAATGGTCCTAGCAAATCATTAAGTGCAATTAATCAATGTAAAGAAATTTTAAGTATAAGATGTGTTTTTAATTTATTAATATTCACTTAACCAAATTAATAATGATCTTATAAATTGTAAACAGGTATAATAAACCTTGTATGTCTAAGATGTCGACTAAAATATCCGCAAAGACCGAGTAGCAGAGTTTGGAAAAGGTACATTTCTGAGGAATGGAAAAATTCATTTCTGCTAAGGCTGTTGATCATTTGCGACGCCAAACCATCACAGATCATATCAATACCTATGCTGAAATGTCAGACAGAAGCTTCCTTGAGTGATTTTCTGGACATACTCGTGCGCGCTAATCCACATGGAAAATGCTGATCATCCCGTGGTCCGCCAGTTCTTATCCATATATGTAAAAGGTGGAGGTGCTGTAACTAAATCTGATCATCAACGCTTTCACCATTTATCTGCCTTGATTGAGGAGCATGATGTAAAGCTCAATATACTAGTGGATTGTAACACATTCCTGAGAATTATTGTCGATGAAACGATAGATCTCCAAAATCTCCTTGTTTTTTACATTCTATTCCAGGTACTGTGCCCTGCAGACCAACTTACAGACGGCTTTGGTGAGCTGTCTACACCATTGCTTGTTAAAACGGTTTACAATGACAATGTAAACTACGCAAATGTATCACAGGCTTTAATTCAGTGCTGCAGCAATTTTCAAATTAATTTAAAGAATGTACTGTTATTCGTATCTGAAAGTGCCACGAATTTCGCCAAAGTGTGGAATGACATTCTCTGTTTGCTGTAGATTAACTGTCAACACATACACTGTCATGTACACATTATATCTTTTGCTGGTAATGCTATGCACATGAGAATGCCTGAAAATTAAAGTCCTGTCTCGTTAAGGCACCGGCTCGCTGAAATCGCTTTCTTCGGCATCCACAATCAGGTACAGAAACATAAGCAGTTAGAAGGTTTTTCACACCATTTTCATAATTAAGAGATTTTTTGTTCCCCAAGAAGTTTTGGCATAATCACTTAAAAGAATCCCACGATTCCTTTTTGAGCTTTCTAAGACTGAGGTGAAAGACGCTTTCATCTAAAAGTTGCCTTATCTGTGGGTCAATGAAGACACCTTCTTTTAACTTTTATTTATTGAGTTTCGGAAACTTTTCCGTGACGTACTTGAATGCTCTTGCGTTTATGTACACAGAACAGTCGCTTCAGAAATAGTTTCACTAGGCCAAGCGTAATGTGAAGAGATGGGAGGAGAACATGCTGATGATTCATAAGAGGTGTATTCTCGACACTTCCAATTCTTGGATCATATGATCTTCGTGGAGGTCAATTTCTTTTAACATAATGCTTGTCAATGGCTCGGCTATCGCACAAGCATAAAAACAGTTGTACATCGTATAACCTTGTTGCATTTTCATTAGCATGCCGATGATTTTGAAATCTCCACACATTGACCATCTGTATGCTTGGTAGTTGATGGCAGGCAGAAGAACTTAAATATCCTTGTAAGACTCTGTTAGATGCACGGAATGTTCCACGGACATAGACGGCTTCTTCTTATCAATATGTAGTAGCACCGTTTTTAGACACCATTTAGATGAATTAATTCAGCTGAAATGTGCTTTTGAGAGAGGCTGTGGAACAGTTCGTCAATGTTGTTGCAGAAACAGAGACGACCATCCACTGAGAAGAATGGAACAAAATGCGCATTTAGTTTTCTGAAATAATTGGCGCGGACATCATCCTCGAGCATACATTTTCTTTCAGCCCAGATTCCAAAAATTTTGCTTTTTCCTTTGACAGGGGCATGTCTCGCTCAAAGTCATTCAGCTCCCATTGACTGTACTTCGATGTTGGTTGGTCTTCATCATCATCAGGCATGATATCTTCATCAATTGTAGCATCCACCGCATGATTTTCATCGAAACATTCCTTGGGCACTGTTGGAGATATTGGAATGAGCAGATCATAACTGTGAGGTACAGGTCGTTTTGCGGATTCCAGGTTATGGTAGACTCTATTGTTCTTGGTTTTAGCAGTAAAACCAGTGATATATACACGGAAAAAATAATAGTCAGTTAAATGGTCCCTCCATATCATAGGAATGGAAAAGCACATAGATTTATTTCTCTTGTGTATCCAATCCCTGAGACCGTTTGAGTAAGCGTTGTAAATAACATGAGGTGCCTACTTTTTATCTTGATCTTGAAGCTGACATCCAAAGTAAAGCTGGTAAATCTTCTTTATTTCATTCGTGATGGCTCGTTGATGAGATCTTGGTGTGAATGAACTAAAACATAGCAGAATTGGTGGGAATTATTCTTGCTCTGCCTCGACATTCAAACTCCTAAACAGGAACACACAAGATATGTATTACTCGTGTTTATAGATAAAATATAAAAAGACAGTTTTACATTGATTAACTATTCGAACATAATTAAAATAATAATTTGATAAATTTATATTTTTAAAATTAACAATTAAAATCAGGTTTAATATTTTTTTAAAAAAGAAAAGCATTTAATTGGATAAATAAAATTTAAAATAAATTCATTTTTAACAATTTGATAAAATTTTTATTATTTTGAGTTTTTATAAAAATGGTTAAAACTATTAATTTTAATTAATATTTTTAGAAGTTAAATATTTTAAAAAGATTTAGAAAAAATGTTCAAATCATCATTATTAAACATAGAAATAAACAACAATTAGGGCGATGTCAAACGGTGAACAATCTTCCGAGAGTTGTGATGACTCTAAATGTGATAATAATAAAAATTCAAATGGAAATTATCTCAAAGTTCTTAACATAATCTGAGTACAATAAGAAGAATAGGGTGAACGAAGCAATAGTTTTAAACCCTGAACTGGTTTTGGATAACCACAAAGTTAATGGTCGTAAAAAGCAACTGGTAAGAGAGCATGTTGCTCGTGACATGCTTCGGATCTTTGGTAATAAAAATGACTTAGCAGAATATAGAGTGCTTAAATTCGAGATGGATCCTTAATAACGATGAGGAATTCAAAGATTTGCTTAATGTTACTGTAACCGAAAAATTGAAAGAGACTATGGAATAAGGAAATGAATATTCGAAAATGTTTTAACTGCATTTCAAGAGAGTAAGATGTACATTCTCTTTTTGTTATAAATAATTCTTTGAGCATGAATTAAGTGACAGAGGGGTGTTGACTTTAATATTTTAATAAACTCCCCGTTAGAGAACTGTTACAAAAGTTATAAAATTAAATGATGGTTGCAGAAGTATATGTTACTTGAATGGCAATTATGAAGAGTTAGTTAAATTTTCATTTCGCCTAATAATTGAAGATTTTTTAAATCGATTTTTTCAAAAATATTAAATATAAAAATATTTTTAAAATATTGAATATTAAATTCTTAAAGTTTTAAAATATAAAATAAATGCTAAAAATGATTTTTTAAAAACAAACAAAAATTAAATGGTTATATAAAACCAAAAAAAATGTTTACATAAATAACAATTGATATATTTTACTAGTAAAATAATTAATAAAAGTTTAAAAATAAGAATTTTAAAATAAATAATAAATTGATTAAAATTTATAATATTTTTGAGAAATAATTTTTTAGTGTTTTTTTGTAAATTAAAATTTTATAGTTTATGAGAAAAATTTATATTATATTTATATTATATTTTATTAATAAATAAAATTTAAAAATAAATTTTATAATTGTAAGGTAAATTTTAAAAATTAAATTGAGAGAAAAATTTAATAAACTGAATTTGGGCGAAATGATTAACGAGAAATTTGTTTATATGTATATTTTTTTTTATTAATAAAGTTTTTGCGATAAATATAACTTCTGAAATTTCGGATAATGAAAATGACATAAACGCTACTTATAGTAATGGTACTAATGGTACTGTAAATGTACGAAATATCTCAGACGAAAGACTTATAGATACTTTGAATCCGATAGTAAATATTGATGTATCTGACGGTACTGCTGACGAGAGTAACCAAGGAATGACCCCAAACGTGGTTTTGGCTTTTTGGCTGTATAATATAACGAATAGATGGATATTCAATTGTTTCTTTCCACATTGTACTAAAATCGCTTATACAGCCAAAGCCTTACAAAATCGCAGTAAGAGGGATCACGATTGGTCATTTTTAGAGACAAACTGAAACGTGCCAATGCACTGGAGGTTCGCACTCTTACATCCAAAGTCGTATGAGAAGATCAGTAGCTATTGTATTTTTTGAGATTTCCACCCGATACAAAGTCAGCAACTTTGGATTAAAAGGTTTATTGTATAGACTCTATACAATAATTAAGCAAAACTGATATTTTTAAGGTAAATGTAATAAATTATTTGCGAGAAAAGTAGATACTTTTAAATAATTTTAGTTAATATATTAATAATGTTTTAATAACAATGTTTTTATATTTTATCAAAAGATTTTTGAGTTGTTTGCTTACACTCTTAAATAATGCTGCTGAAAAATACATTTTATACAATTATATTTGCTTTAGATATGAATATTAACGGGCCAAATATGTATTATAACCAAAATTTACCTTTCTACAATGCACAGAATTGTGATCAATTACCCGTCGTTAACAATTTCAATTGTCTACAACACCAGTATATTGTTCCAAACCATTTTCCGTACTTTCAGAAAAATTACTCAGTTCAAAACAATATACCATTGAATTACTGTATGACAGGCAATGATATTAAACATCATCCATCTGAAAATGGAATTAATCAATGTCTTTCAAACAACCACCTACCTTATGTTGTTATGAAAAATTATTTATCGGGGTTAGTTTTGATAGTTTTAGTGCAAAGAATTTCATGAATTTTCTAGCAATTTCTCTTTATAATACAACTTAATTTCTATGATGTGCACTAATGTTTATTGATTAATTATCGTTAAATTTGAATTATTATTGTATTATAACTTTATAAAAATATTTCATAGAAGGTAAAGCATCCTTTATATTATATACTATTTCTATTAACTGTTTAAATACATGGATTAAATAAATTGGTATTTCTTTGCTGGATGCCAATTATGTTCAACTGTTATAGATTTGTGATTGGATAATTCGATTACTGAAGCCAAATCTATCATTTAAGTTTTATGGTCTCTGTTACAGGGTTTTTACTTTAATTTAATTCGTTTGCAAAATAATTTAATCCAATTGAAATAATAATTTATTTAAATTGGTTTAAATTATTTTGTAAATGGTTTAAATTATACTGCAAAGGGATTAAATTATCCTACAAACAGATTAAATTAAAGTAAAAACCCTGTATTAAAAATACCGTCGTAAATTCTTGTAAAGTGTCGTCATGATATTCAATGTGTTACTGTTAGGATCTGGTGAATTTAAAAAATTTTTTGAATATTTAAAAATTAAAAATATTTAAAATGAGAATTTTATTCAGACGAATTTTTATAATTAAAACATTTTCAAAATAAGTTTAAAGTTTAAATTTTTAAAAATAAAAGTTATTAAGATTTTAAATGAAAATAATTTTATACGATAACATATTTTCTAAAATAATTTTAAAAAATAAGTGCTTTCATAATTAAAGTTAAAATAAAGTATAACTCGAGAATTTAAAAATGGAATAAAATCAAAAATAATTTTTCAAATTCCTTGACGCTTTGAGACTCGAAAGCTTTACCTCTATCCACATGCTGGTGCTCCAAATTTCTAAATCCACTTTTGTTGGACTGTGTGAATTATTGTAGAATTATCTTGCTTATTCACTGCCGTTAAACAGATGTATCTACTAAACTAATCTTTTATACCAAGAATATATTTATATCCATTCTTTGTTGGTAATGGTCCACAGAAATCCATATATATATATATATATCCTCCGTTTGACGTTTGGGAACCAGATCGGCAATTTCTTTTTTGTGACTCCGGTTTATGTCTTTGAGATCTGAAAAGTCGAACAACTTCATACTGTCAATTAAACCTTTTTCTAGAAATCTTCCAAATCGTACTCATCTTTCATAAAAGAATATATCTTTTAAACCCCAACATGATACAATAATTTATGAAAGAAATTAATACAAGCTTCTCTGGTATGTTTCGGGATTCAAATCAATTTGTTAATTGTTCTGAACGATCCAAAGTCGCTCATATACTTACCTTATATGTTACGCTCATAGGTTACCTTAGCAACAGTTCTGATTGGTTCAAGTTACCTTGGCAACGATCGCGATCACTCTAGAAACGGTTCCAGTTAACATAGCAATGGTTCCGATCACTTTGTAACCATTAAATTCACCTTAACAACCATAAATTGCCTTCACAACCGTCACCATTACCCTAACAACCATAAAAATCACATTATCATCTATAAAAATCACAATATTAACTTTTAAAAATACCTTAGCAACCATAAAAATCACAATATCAACCATCAAAATGGCCTTAACAACAATAAAAATCACATTATCATATATCAAAATCACAATATCAACTTTTAAAAATACCTTAACAACCATAAAAATCACATTATCAAAATTACAGGAAAAAGTGCAAAAAGTGATAATCGATCTCTGCACTAGGCTGCACAGTGCTAATCGATATGGCACATGTGCTCAAAATTATCTTATCAACCTTGTATTTATAAATAAAAACTTTCTTTTATACATAAAAACCTTGTTAAAACCTTCAAATTTACCTTAACAACCTTCAAAATACATTATCAACTTTTAAATAAATATTATATTATTATATTATCAACCATTTAAAGTGACTGTAACTACGTTTCTATCGTCATGTATTTGATATGCATTCATCATGTCATTGTATGGCGTTCATCATGTCATCAAAATGTATAGTTGAACATTTTATATAAAAAATATTATATATTTTATATATAAAAAATATCAATATTACATAATATACATATAGAGTTGCCTCATAAGTTTTGTCGCACACATATATCTATGTTAACTGCAGATATCCTTGCATCACATAAATAATTCTTACATATTTGCAATCCATAATAAAATGTGAATTAGATAAAATGGCATTTGCGATCTAAAGTTAAGTTAAAATTAAAAGTTATGTCCAATAACTTTTATTTTCTGTTCTAAATGAATTTTTGTTTTAATAAAATAATAGGATTTTCGTAAATTTCGCACATTTTCATCAGCCTAATGGATTTTAATCGCTCTGATATTCGTAAATTAATTTACTATTACTGGGAAAGGTATTTAACACCCTCACAGATGACTGACGAAATTAACACGGCCCTTGGAGTTGGAACAGTTTCAAAGAGAACATGTGAAAAGTGGATTTCTAATTTTCGTGAAAATAACTTTAACATAGACGATCAAGGCCCTCTCTTGACATAAACGAAAAGATAATCGAGTTTCTGACTGAAGACTAGACTTTTAGCAAATATTCAACACTATATACTAGTACTACATATATATTTTTTATTTAATTTACTTTATTGAATAATTATTTAATTTAACGTTTTTATTTAATTAATAATTTATTTTAATTACTTTATTTAATTTTTCTTATTTAATTATAATATTGGGTTCAACTAAAGGGTCAAAGGCAATCACGACGCGACCACTAAGCATGGAATATAATATCGCGTAAATGGCCCCCATTTTCTCTTACACAAAGAGAGGCTCTTTTTAGAGCATTTTCCATCACAACACGCAATGTTTCAGGTTGTAAACTTCTTATTTCAGCACGAATATTATCTTTAAGCTTCTGAATTGTGGTGGGCTTTGTGAGAAGTGGTTGCAACATCAATATCAGAATTCATTTTTTAACATCAAAATTTATTAATATACTAACAATTCACATATTTAAACAAATTTTTCTGTTAATTTAATTATCTCGCCACAAATTAATCCATTAAAATTTTCGATTCAATTTTTAAAATCTTGCAAATTTATTAAATAATTTTCACATTAAAACTAAAAATTTATTTTAGCATTTATGTAAAACTGTTTCTGGTCGCGTTGCGATTTCACTGAACTCTTTTTTGAGCTCAATTTTAAAATAGTAATTAAATTAAAATAATTAATTAAAAATTAGTAAAATAAAAATAATTAAATAAAAAAATTAAATTAAATGTAAATGTAGTGCCCTACTTACTGACACTGCATGATTGTTTTGTTTGTATGTCTTTTAACCTTTGTGTTGCTTTCGTTTTTTTTGTACAAAGCCTTGATTTTCTTTAAGCGGTGTTTGTATATAAGCTTTCTTGAAAGTGAGGTGTGTTGTGTTCGCGACCATGTTTGTTTGTTTTTAGTTTTTGCCCATGTGAGTGAATTTTCGCCATAATCAAACAAAATCAACCAATTACAATTTTGTGATTCTCTTATATAAGGCAAATGATTGAAAAGCAAAGTTATTATTGACATTACGAAAATACTAATTATATTATTTATTCATTTTTAT
>MQRK01199778.1:9595-36734 GCA_001938485.1 Girardia tigrina
TTGAAAGCATTCGATATCCTTTATGGCGGTAGCTTAGAGTATTGCTCCCCAAATGATACTGGTTCTGGATAACTAAATAAAGAAAACAAAACAAATAAATATTAATTTATAATTTATTATAAATAAGTGTATTTGAGGACAAGAGGATACTACAGTTAGTAATGCTTGCAGTTGCATTTGATTGTAATTTACACTGTCAAGCTTTACCTCCCAAGTTTGACCTTCACACAAAAACCATTATTGTATCAAATTCCGGCATTATCTTGATAATGCATGGAGGAGATCTTATAATAATTCAGTGATCTTTCAAAACCTGCATATTCAACATGATATATTCATAACATATTCATAAGAACTACCACATAGAGCGCTGTTGTAGAACATTTTTTGATACTCATGACCTACATCTTATCAGAATGAGTTCTTATTCACTTTGTTTCGTTTTATTAGACCGATGTTTTTTCAGTTATATCAAGTCAGTAATTACTAATGCTTGCTTTTATTCTTTGAAACATTTGTTAAGCATCTCATTTATCAAGTCCACTGTGTGATCGATCATTATTGATATATTTGACGAGCTTCCCAATAGCTTGAGGAACGTTCTAAGTCAAATTATAGCTGTCCAAGAGACTTACATAACTGAATAAATAATTCTCAACATACATTTTGGTTTTAAATGACATGACGTTTCAGGGAGCCAAGTATTTATTTATTTTATTCCTTGAGGTTAATAATTTCACACTTATTCCTTTAAAAAAAGTTAAATTGTTTTACAATGATAAGGAAACTGTAAAAAATATTTCTTTACAGTCCCCCCAAATAGACTAGCAACTTAAGTGGATGCAAGTGAGCTTAATCCCTTTTACTTTCTTAGTTCAGACTTCTTTCTCTTCGGGTTTGTCGCATAAAACTCATTTTCATTACATGGTTTGATTTGACTTAAATAAGCTCTTTTTTCCAGAAATATGACCTTAGATACATGGTCCAGCATGCCTTACTTTGTCAAAGAGTACTGCATCCATGTATCGAATCAACATAATGAATTAAAATTTCTTTAAATGGTGAAATGTTGTTTTCAATATTTAATCTCTCAACAATTTCCTCAATGTAAATTGTAGGTTTGTTATTCAAAAAATCACTAATAAATGGAACAAAAAAAGCATGAAGATTATCCGGAGTGGAGTATCTACCAAACCTCTTTGCCTGCATTATGAGCAGGAGGAAGAGTTTTATGTGAAGTTTACATGTTAATATTTTTATAATGTTTTAATCATACAGTGTGGTGCATGCATAATCGTTGTATGTAGAGTGTAAAACTAAGATTTGAATAATATTGCAGAATGATGTATCTAATTGAATTAGTTGAATCAGTCATTGTTCGATTTGTGAGTTATAATTGATTTTTGTATAATATTTTTATTATATAACAAATCATAAATATTAACGATTGTTTTATTATTTAAAAAATACGAACATTTTTGAATAACGAGAAGAAACCCATATTGGTAAGAGAAGTGTCCATTTACGATCGTTGGGATTCTGGTATCATCGTCATCGTTCCTTCATTCGTTGCATGTTTGACACCATCCTTGCAATCATATCCGATACAACCAAGATTTTGGGCCCTAAGGAGGACCAGTTCTCGTTCCCACTTGACCTTATTCTCACATTGAGATATATTAAGCTCCATCAAATCTAACGCACATGAAACATCTCTAGTCCATTCATCCGATGGTTTAATTTGAATTAGTATAATTTTTCTATATTTATTTTTTCCCTTTTTATTTTAATAATATCAAATACAATTTTTTCATTTTTGACCAATGAGTTAGCGTTTTAGGTGCTGATAAATAAACGATGAACCAATAGAAAACATAGTCGGACAAACCGAATGCAATAGCACCTTTTTCATAAGAAAAAAATGCGATAAAGAGAGGTATGATGAAAACCAGGAAAGGATATGTGCCTCACGAAAAATCATTCTCTTTACTCTAATACAAAGGGGGATAACACATTCACCACTACACTTGCCAAATAGATTAATGAAAACCCCAACAATTCAATGCATTTAATGGCCAAAGATGATAAAAAATTTTTGAAAAACAATCGAGGAATGAAATTCTTAACTTTAAAGACAGATTAATTCCTAAAAAAAATACTATTAGGGTGAACCAAAAGTCTTCGTATTTTTTATTAAAAATTTAAACATAATTTTACAACAAATAAAAAAACATTTAAGTTTCAAAGTAAAGGCCATTTGAATCTATAGCTTGAACCCATCTATGGCCAAGTTGTGCGATCCCGCTGCGGTACCAATCCTTGTTCTTAGAAACGAAGAACTGGTGACACCCGTTTTCGACCTCGGCCAGATTATTGAAGCTGCGACCACGAAGAAAGTGTGCCATAGAGCGGAAAAGGTGATAGTCGGATGGCGCAAGATCCGGACTATACTCTGGGTGTGGAAGAAGTTCAAAAGGCGTCGAGATTTTTGATTTTTTCCTTGGTTTGTTTGGCAGTGTGCGGTTTTGCATTGTCCTGTTGTAGAAGAACTCACTTTCGATTGATCAAAGCGAGATATTTCTCGCCAAGTGCCGCATACATTCGATCAAGTTGGGTACAGTAAAGGTCAGCGTCGATGGTACGACCATTTGAAATAAGCTCGAAGTGAATCACGCCTTCGAAATTCCACCAAACACACAAAAGTGCCTTACTTGAGAAACGATCTCGTTTCGCTACCGGTTTCGCAAGTTACAATTCCTTGCACTCCCTTCTTTTAAGTCGTCTGTCCATCGTCTCTTTCGTCTTCATCGTGGTCTTTCTACTTCCAATCTTCATTCAATCATAACCTTCGCTTCTGCTATAAATTTATATAATATCCATGGAATTAAGAAACCTATTTTGGAAGGCTTTTTACTTTATCAATTTTCTCCAAACTTTGCACTCTTACTCATTTTCGATGACAATAAATGATAATGTGATAACTTTTTCATGTCTCAAATTTGGAACAAAGCGCAATTACGCAAAAAAAACAAATAAAGTCCGATTTAAAATCTAACTAGTAAATCTAAAAAATATTTTTTTATATTCATGTTTTATGCTGGCGGAACTCTGCTTGTCCAACAGAATTTTTAAATTTTTTATTTTTTTAAAATTTTTAAATTTTTTTTCATTAAAATATTTTTTTAATTAAAATTTTGTTGGCAAAGTAGAGTTCTGTCTACATAAACAATGGATATAAATTTTTTTGATTTAATAGTTTATCTGATATCCGTGGAATTTTAGCTTCCTTCCCTTGATGGTCTTTTTTATTGACTCCGGTCTTTTACCCAGTATTTCTGTCTTTCTCTTCCAGACAAAGTCGTTTGTCTTCTTTTATTTCCTCGTGATCTTCAGCTTTATCCTGTAGCACTTCCTTTCAAACGCTTTAAGTATACACATGCTCTTCTGATATATTGTCCAACTCTCACATCTATTGAGAAGTGTTGCCCAGACAAAAGCCTTAGTGCTAATATTGAAAATGCAAAAATTTATTGAACTCTAATTATTAGTATAAATGCAAAAAAGTGAGAGATACTCTCCTTTTGTAAAACTCCAATCTTATTTAAATTTATATCGTCTAACACCTAAGTTGTTGAGGCAGAGAGCTTTAACTTTATTAATTAAAAATACAAATCATTAGAGCTTTTCAAAATTATAAGTCAATTCATTCTAGTTGATATTTTATTGCTCTGTTGCATCCGCAATGACAAATTTAGCATTCTATTTACAAGTTCATATATGCCCCAACACTTGCCCCAATATGCCCCAAATAGAGCGGAAAAGGTGATAGTCGGATGGCGCAAGATCCAGACTATACTCTAGGTGTGGAAGAAGTTCAAAGGCGTCGAGATTTTTGATTTTTTCCTTTGTTTGTTTGGCGGTGTGTGGTTTTGCATTGTCCTGTTGTAGAAGAACTCGCTTTCGATTGATCAAAGCGGGGTATTTCTCCTCAAGTGTCGCATACATTCGATCAAGTTGGGCGCAGTAAAGGTCAGCGTCGATGGTACGACCATTTGGAACCAGCTCGAAGTGAATCACGCCTTTGAAATTCCACCAAACACACAAAAGTGCCTTCCTTGAGAAACGATCTCGTTTCGCTACCGGTTTCGCCATTTGTCCGGGGTCCGACCATTGATTTTGTTGGTCTGGATTACTGAAGTAAACCCACTTTTCATCGCATTTTTTGACAAGTTTCGAAACGCTTTTCGGCTTGAATTTGTGTCGATTTATGAGGCACTTCTCGACATCGTGTATTGACCTTGCCAAGAGCGTGAAGGTGTCGTACAATGGATGTTTGAGGAACATCGAGTTCGGCTGACAATCTGCGAGTACTTATTGACGGATTTGTCTCGACGGCTTCACGAATTGCTCCGGAATCTACGGTGATAGGTCGGCCTGAACGTGAATTGTCTCCGAGGTCAATGTCGCCTTCGTTGAACTTTTTGAACCAATTTTGTGCAGTACGATTTGAGACCACATTATCGCCTTCAACTTAGCATATCTTCTTTGTTGCTGCAGTTGCGTTTGAGCCCTGTTTCCAGTAATGGCCTAAAAGAACATGAATTTCAAAATTTTCCATGATTTTTCTAAAAGACCATAAAAATTATATTAACGACTAATTAGAAGTTTTAATACATATTGTGATAGAGAAGTTCAAGAGCTTTAAAAACATAACATGTTGGGAGCGCTGTTGAGTTCATAAAATTTTTGAAGTTACAAACTTATCAAATTAATAATTAAACAATTACATTCCGTAAAATATTGTTATATATGTTAAAATAAGATTTTCAGAAATTTAATGTAAAAAATTAATTCATGTAAGAAATAAAATAAATTTTACGGTAGGTTTATTAAAAGAAATGTAACATGATTTAAGTGTAAAAGTAACATGAGTAAAAATGATTTAAGATTTTGTGCAAACACTTTGAAAATTATTAGGAGAGAGTATCATGTGAAGCCTTGTTAATAAGATACTGTGATACAAAAATCAATGTTCAAAACAGCTCTGTGAACTAATTCGTGAAGAGTTTTCGAGGGGTGCAGAATTAATTTCACTGATGAATTAATTTCACTGATGAATTAATTTCACTGATGAATTAATTTCACCGATGAATTATTTCATTAATGAATTAATTTCACCAATGAACTAATTTCACCAAAAAAATTAATTTCACCAATGAATTAATTTCACCAATGAAATTATTTCACCGATGAACTTGTTTCAACAAAAATGTCGTTTACATTAAAATGACTGTACAAAAATTGAAATTCAGTATATTCATTATTTATCAGTCTGGATTGCATTTAGGCTGGTAAAATAAGAGTGCTCGTAGTTGTTGTTTGAGGAGTTGTGTTCAAATTGTTTGAAATCCTGATTGAATCTAAATATACATCATTCATCAAATGTAATTTTCCATATGTTTTAGTGATGTACAATAAAGCTAGATTTCAGTTTTTTTGTTAAAACTCTCCGAAAAGTTATTTGTTAAGACAAAGGATTTATACCAATTAATAATCGTCAGATCTCTAAGTCAAGTTCTTCGAAAATAATTTAGGTATGCTGTCATTTTTTATTTTTCGCTTACATTTCTATAGTTGAGCTGTGACAATGTTTCGAAGAAACTTAGTATTTTTTCAAATGGTAAGACGCTATTAGCAAAAATAAGATTAAACCATTGATTTGCAACTTTATTTTTACAATAAAAACTTTTGAGATGTAATATGCCAATTTTTCGTAAGTTGGCTTGTTTGAAGTGGAAGAAACAACCTTGGCATGAGATGTTGGAAAAATAATACCGAATAACATTTATTAGCGCTGTCTCAAAGTCACTTATGTATAGAAAGTGGGTTAAATTTGTTACCAGATCCTTGATTATTTTATTGAAGCTTTATAATAGGATCCTAAACGTGTTTTCATCAGAATAAAAAATTTGCACAAAAAACGATTACCTTTCTTGATTGATATCACAAATAGCTGATTGAAGATGTGTGGCACAAATAGAAAGTTTCATCCTTGTACATTGAAATATTCCGAAATTTAAAACATACACAAAATATTAATATTTAGAATTATTTAAAATTAATTCATTAATGAAATTAATTCATTGGTGAAATTAATTGATTGGTGAAATTAATTCTGTAACCCGTTTTCGATTAGATTTAAGTAAGTGATTATATATAATTCATTTCTGATATAAAAGCAATAAAAAGGAACATAATCCTTGATCTGATGATTACGGTTAAACCGTCGAAATATACTATAAAAATATTTTTAAATAACTTAATCCTAATCATATTTATAACTATTTTTCTTATTTTTACATAGAAAAATTAAATAAAAATCAGTTAAAAAACAGAATAATTATATTTTAAAAAAAATTACACCCATTTTTGGGTGCATTTCCGTAGAGGCCTAACCAAATATAAAAATATCACAATATATAAAATATTCTAAGCATACCAGAAAAATAAAAATTAAAAAAAAATTAAAAATATTAAAAAAATAATTTAAAACTTTTTTTCAATTTTTTTAAAGTAATCTAATCCTATGCAAAAATAAAAATATTGATTTAACAATCACTAACTTTTCTGGCTTATTTCTTGTATTTTTTAAATTAAATTTCCTTTGTCTCGTTTTTCAAACTATTTTTTCTTATTTTTCATAGAAAAAATAACTGAAAATAATTTGAAAAACTGAAACAAAGAATTCCAAAAGAGCTATTCAATTTTAATATAAAATATATTAAGCATACCTGGAAAAATATGAAAAAAAATTTTTAAACGTTTATTTCCATCTGAAATAGTGCTACGAATATTTTCTAAAATAAGTAAGTGAAGTTAATTATTACTGATTCAATATATATTTTTACTTAAGATTAGGTTACTTAAAAAATGTTTTTAAAAGTTTTAAATTATTTTTTTTTAATTTTTAAAATATTGTTCATGGTATGCTTATAATATATAATTTATTTTTTTAAAATGATAATTTGTTTGTTGGTTTTACGCTCATGCTATGATCAAAATACGAAATTGCGGGAGGAACCAACGCGAATTCACTTAAGGACGTGGTCAATCTGGATAGCCCGCTTCTAGACGGTTCTATCGCTGCAGCGATTTCGCCGAAAAACGCCGGGAAGCTGGCGGAATCGACAAAAAACGTTCAGGTTGTTAAATTGTTAAATTTAAAATCGATTTGGAATAATGCTGATTTAAATGATTCCTGCAAGGAGTTTCTTGAGACTTTTTTTATTATAATACTAATGAAATACTAATTTATTGGATAAGTGACGATTTCTATCCCTTATTTATTAATTATATTGCTAACAATCAATTTAGTATAAATTTGCGAAATTTCGTTATTAATAAATATTATCAACATTTCAAAAACTCTTTTACTAATAATGAAAATCTAAATAACTTTAATGATGAAAATGTAAGTAATGAAAGCTCTATTGATAACCTTAATAAAATATTTTCACTAATAAAAATTATAGAAAAATTTCTAAAGAAATTATTATATATATATATATATATATATATATATATATAAATTTGTCTACAATCATTCACGCTCAATTGTCGGTCGCACTCAAAGTTTACTATGATCAAAATGCAAAATGTCGAAGGAACCGGAGCGAATTCGCGTAAGGATGTGGTCGGTTCTGTCGGTGCAGTGCCTTCGCCAAGATGCCGCGAAGCTAGTTGTTGTTTCTAGAGCAATTACTTTCCATGAAATTTGGAAATTAAATATAAAACTATTTTATTTGTGAGTTGGGTTTAGTTTCACATTATTCGATTTGGTGACATCATTTATTTACCCTGAACCAGTACTTGCTCAAGAGCCAGTATACTCTAAAACACCACCTCTAAACAGCTGATCCAGAGCGATTAATATATTTTTGGTACTGTCGTTGTCAGTCAGATGTGTATAAAATCAGACAATTAAGTGTATAACACTAAACAAATGCACAAAATTAACAAATCAAAACGCAAATATAACATGCATCCTGTTCGAAATTCGACATTTATGTACAGTCAAATCCATTTAATAATATAAAATGTCGATTTTGAGTATATCGAACATTTACATTATCGTTTAATCCAGTGGTGCGCTAACTAGGGGTCGCGAACAGATTTTAGGGGTCGCCAAATTCGAAGAAATTTACTTATCAATACAAAAATCAAAATAATACAGAAACGTTCCCGTGCTTTTCAGAATTTACCGAATAAAGTAATATCGATGTAAAGTTTTTTAAAAACACGATTTCCGAAGCTGACAAAATCGATCGACTGTTACAACATTTATATATTATCAACATTTATATAAATCAACACCGAATTCGAAACACTAATTAATAAATTATAATAACTACGATTTAAAAATTAAAACAAACTTTCAAAAACGAAAATTCCGCTCACCCGTCTGCATAGTATTTTATATATTGTCATATTTTTATATTTGCTTGGGCCTCTACGGTAATTCCCACGGATAAATAAAAAAAAATACTACAGCCATTATCAAACGAATGAACAAAGACATTGATTAACTGAAAGTGACTATATTATAACATTAATAAATTATTGAAATCGATCAATGAATTATTATCGTAAACAATCGAAGATTTATCAAGCATTTTGATTTTTAAATTAATTCTTACTATAAAAAAATCAAAATCTTCTTTCAGACCGAAAGTTTCGTATGATTCAGGTCTAAAATCGATTTTTTAAAAAAACCAACTGTGATCAAACCGCCACAATTCAACACTAACATCACGTCAACACTGTTCCCAATATCGACTGGGCATTGATCTTTGTCTTTCTTGAATCGATTAAATAGACTGAATCGCTTCATTGTCTGTAGTTGTGGTTAAATGATTATCAATTATTAATTTAAATATTTCGCTAAGTAAATTATAAACAAACGACCATTAAATTACCATAATTACTTCAATATTTTTAATAATAATAATTAAGTATTTTTTCATTAAAAAGATTAATTTTTTCTTATATTTCTGTGAAACTTCACAAAATACTTTTGTTTTCTGCATTGGAAATTTTGACAAAATTTGATCATAGCTTCTGTTAGAAATTAAAAATATTAGAAAAATTTATGAAAGAAAGTTAAATTAAATGTGTACAAATTAAAATTTATATATTATGATATATATACAATAATCCAATTCTGTAGCTGATTAAATGATTGACTGATTCTGTGCGGAACGGTCATATTATTTACTTACAATTGTAAATAGATAATTAAATTAATAATTCATGTGGTAGATCAGTGGTTCTCAACCCGTGTTCCGCGGCACATCAGTGTTCCGCGAATCCGCTTTCAGTGTTCCGCGAAAATATCTACATTTTATCTTTAAATTTGCATTTAAGATACAAATCATCAAAAATCTCATTTAATTTTTTTATAAAATGATTCAATAAGATATCCATTACATAGATATATAAATAAACAAAGATAAAAGTATTTTTATTGTTTGTTATTGTTGCGCACCAATTTTTATTAGAAATAGTTGTGTCACCACTACCAGGTGGCAGCAAAATACGTTCCGTTCATTTAACCTTGAAGTGTCTGTAATGTTCTGTGATGAATGTTCTTTTTTTTGTAATGTGCGTTTATATTTAATATCTTCAATACCATTTATTAATAAAGGATGGTTCAAAAGTCGTTTCATTATTCAAAAACGAAATAATACGTTCGATAGAGAATTTTTCAATGAATTTTTTGTCAGTGTTCCGCGTAAAAAAATTCATGTGAATTGTGTTCCGCGTTTTTAAATTAGTTGAGAACCACTGTGGTAGATAAATGAATTTTAAGAAAAAAACGTCTTTAAAATGTATTTGAAATTTTAACTATATAATTATGCTCATCATACATGACGGGTTATTTAATAGTACAATGTAATTAAATATGTAAAGTTTGAAAAAAGAAATTACTAAAATTAAGAAGATATAATTAAATTGTTAATAATAATTCCGAGGATATTCCAAGAACCTCTTATATGGCGGCCTTTGCCACAAACTCGGACCAATTAATTTCCAGAATAATTCCGGAGCATTTTAAACGGGATGACGATGTCGAAGTATTAATTACGAGTTGTAATAGATATTTTAAAGCAGCAGGAGTAACCGATAATTTAAAGAGACATTGGTGGTAACTTTGCTTTCTCGGGAGTTAATACTGGTATTAAAAAGGTGGATGAAGTCAAATCAAAAATAAAACAGGTCAGGGCCATAAGAACAGCGTAACAAGCTAGTAAACAATAAAATTTCGATGAGTAATGAACCGAATTGAGAAGAGAAAACTTCCTAGAATTTTAATGAAGTAGGACACGTGAGAGCTCAATGCCAAAAGAAGCGTAAAGTGACATGTTTCGGATGCGGTTAAAAAGGTCACATAAGGTGCGAATGTCATGTACAATGCAAAATATGTCAAAAACCAGGCCATTGAGTGGAGGAATGTTGTACAAAAATTCGAGATAACATCTCCAGGTATAACAATCATGAAAAATCGTATGGATTAACATGGGGACAAAGACAGTTTCCACGAAATGACACGCAACCATGAACGGACGGAAGATCAAAATAGTATTCAAATGACTACAGCTGAGGCATAGCGAGAGGACGAGAACTGTCTGCACTGGAAAAAGAAGACAAAGATTGTTTGGAAAAAAACGAAGAGCCAAGTGGATGAGGAACCGATTTTGGCGATGGAGTAAGTTTTACGATTGTTAAATCGGACCGTATAAGTAGTATGTATGATTATTATAGTAAAAGTATGTATAAAAGTAATTATGATATAAAACATAATAAAAATATGAACATAAGTAATAAACTAATAAAAATTTAAATAATAACATTATGAAAGAAAAGAAACAAGAAGCAGTACATAGATAATGAAAAAGGTGAAAAAGGATCGATAAAAAGTAAATTTAGAGGAAAGTATTTGCAAAATCCTTCAAATAACGGAGAAAACAGTAAGATGGATGAAGAGTTCATCAGTAGAGACACAAACAGGTGATGCAAAGATGATTATGGCGTTGGATGATAAACATGTGGAGATTTCATGACAGACTTCAGGGACGTCCCAGCATAACAGTAATTATAGAAGAAGAAATCGATTGTTTACTTGATATAGGAGCTGCTATGAATGTGATAACAGCAGAAATAGCAAATTTCAAGACAGTAACGATAAACAGCACTAATCAAAGATGACAGCAGCAAACGGCGCACAGATGAATGTCATGAGAGAGTTCGAAGTTATATATAGGGTTGGTGTTGGGATCGAGAAATTTCCACTCAACATCAGGCCAAGTCATTAAGAGGGCACTGAAGCTGATGAAAAACTTCTCGGGATCTGAAATAAAATAAAATGATTATTTAATAAATTTTAATTAATTAAAAATCCCTAATTGATTTTGGACTTTAATCTGAAATAAAAAATAATTATTAAGATTATTTGATTGAAAAAATTTACTTAATTGATCTGACCTTTAGAATCTGAAATTACAAAAACAATGATCATTTATGAGTTTACAATGAGTTTACGAGCTGAACGAAATGGAAAAAAAATACTTCAAAAAAGCACACACATTGAGAAGATTTTCACCTTCTGAAACGGTTGGCCTGGGTAAAGTCCAGGGCATGTGAGGCCGACGCCGAAGCAAGGTCAGGGACATTCCATTTAAAAACTTGATATTTTAAATTTAAATTATTCATTGAAATTTAATGAAACAAAGTTTTTTTCAATGGCAAGAAATATAAACGATGATGGCAGCAAATACTTTAATGACGATTTCACTGATGAAAACGAATTCACTGATGACGACGATGAAACGCTTGGCCACGCCGAAGCGCTAAAAATATTTTGACATACTGAAACGGTTGGCCAGGGCGAGGTCTATGCCATACGAAACCAAGGGCGAAGCTAGGTCAGGCCAGCCGAAGCGGAAGTAAAAGTCGGCCAGGGCCTTTCCATTACAAAAATTGAGATTTTAATTTTTGAAATTAATCATTGAAATTTATTGAAACAAAGTTTTCTTAATAAATGTTTGAATTAGTTATCAATTATTTCATAAAAAATAAAAACAAGTTAATAATTTGCAGCTAACATCAATTGGTGTTTCAATTATTTACATTTAATTTTTTCTATACTTTTTTGCACAAGTTTGATTTTTCAGAAAATCGAAATCAACTTTGTTATGAGACACTGATACTGCGTACAACATAATGACTTGTGAAAGTTGCAAGCATAAAAGAAATATTTTTTTAATGAAAATGAAACTTGACCCTTATCTGATGAAGATCAAGTGAATTTACAGGGTGTCCCACAAGGTATGCCTGCGCTAAGTTTTATGTTATATTGAAGTTTAGGGTCTATATACATTGTATTGTATATTGACTAATAAAATTTTTTTAAAAATCAAGCATCATATAACAAATTACGTAACAAAGTTTTTCAAAAAATTGGAAAAACAAGTGGCTCATTTTATAGATTATTCAATTTTAAACAACTTTATTGAAGTAAAGATAATGAACATAAACAAAATGAACAGTAACAAAGTTATTCAATACATTATAAGTTTTAAAAATTTTGATTTATCGATATTTAAATTAATTTCATCGATTAAAACAATAAATCGATCAATTTGTAATTAAATTTTGATCCCTAGAATCCATATATATATTTAGAGTGTGTTTTAGTTTCAACAGTGCTCAAGTTTCATCTGTATTCACCGAAAATGAACCGATATTCTTCAGAACAACGATGTTTTATGGTTTTATTTTATCAGGATAGGAATTCACTATCAGAAGCGGTTAAATTATTCAAGAAATATATGTATCTGAAGAACCCTTAACTTATGATTACAATTGTACCGATAACGACGATTTAAGCCATTAGGACAACGAATCTTTAAATGTCGACGCAAACCACAACAATTTAAACGTCAAAGCGGCAAACAAAGTGAAAAAACAGTAATAGAAATAGAGCTGAAAGAAGTAGAAAAAAATTAAACTAGCATAAGCATTGAAAAGATTTGGAACTACTGTAAGGATTGGCCAGGGCGAGGTCCAGGCCATGTGAGTCCGAGGACGAAGCCATGCCAAATAGGTAAACAAAGAAAATAAAAAAAATAAATGAATTTTCGGTAAAAGCGAGAATTCTAGTTTTAACTTTTTTTTGCATCATCACGCATTGTCTGACATTCCACACATAGTTCACATGTATTTCTCGACATTGTGTCTGCATTATTGTGTTTTTCGCCCTTCCGACATTCCATTCTAATGTCTAGTCTACTAAGGAAGTTTATCCACATTTGAATTTGTGGAGTTATCGGGTTCTTCATTGTCATCATGAATGTGATAGCCTAATGCTCCGTTCTAAGTAGAAACGTCTTTCAATATAAGAAATATTTGAAGTGATGGGTGTGTAATACCTCTCTTTTCAACTGTTGATCGTGTAATGTTGTATTATGCAGGTCAAATGATGTTTATTTCGTAATATTTTTTATTTATTTATAAAAAATTCGATTGAAATCCTGAAAAGGAAGGAAAAACTTGATAAGAAATCAAGGAGAAAGAGAAAAGAAAGAATAATGCAAAGAAATAAAAAAATTTCAATTTTTTGTTAAATAATTTTTAAATTAAACAGAAGTAGTTTAAAATAGTGTTATTTTTTATTTTTCGTTTGTTAAAAAATGTTTTATTAAAAAACATTCAAATTCAAAATAAAAACTTACATTTAATTGAGTTGTTTATGTACCATTTTATTTTTAAATAGACACTTTTTCTTGAATGAAAAATAATAAACTCTTCTTTCATACAACTTGAAAACCAAACACAAAATGAGTAAAGATCATTAATTTTATGAATGCATGTGGGAAAACAAAAATATATCAACTCTTTAGTTAATTTCTTTTTACTTTCACAAATAGTAATGGTTAATTATATTTAAACTTATTATATTTTTGTATTCCACACGTTTGATTTTCCATTGGATTAAATAATTTAGTAAGATAATAAAATTTTGATTGAATGATTTTAACTGAAAAATTAATCAATGTCATTTATTTTGATAAAAATAATGATTCAGATTGACAAAATATAATTAAATAATATGTTAAAGGTTTTCGTATGAAACAGATCGACAATCACTCAACAAATGTTCATTATTCACAAATATAATTATAATAAAAACAAAAGTTTTTCTCAAAGTAATATACAAATTAAAAAAATTAATTTCAAATGTTAAATACCTAATTATTCAATTTTAAAAATTCAAAAATTATTGTATTTGACATCTGTTCATTTAATAATTCAAAATTATCAAAAATATAATTATAATTAAAAAAGGTATTTTTCTGAAATTAATTTAAAAAATTAAAAATTATTAGAAATGTGAGTTCAAATTCAATTGTTCAAATATAAAAATTTTATATAAATAAGTTTCAAATAAAATTGTTACTTTTTACAAAATGGAAAACCAAGAAGAAACCAATGAAGGCAACCTCAGCGATGAAAAAGCAAGACGCCAAATAGAAGAAAAAGAAAGAAAAGAAATAGTGTTATTTTTTATTTTTCGTTTGTTAAATGTTTTATGTCATTTTTAATGCCATTATTATATAATAATTATGATAAAGACTTTTCATACGACAAGAATTGCCTAGGAAAAGGACTGGAGTAGGACCATGTTAGATAGAGAAGCATATATTATTTTTGCTAGTTTTGCTTTATTTTTATATCCTTTATGTTATTATATAGTCAATTTTGTTGCATATAATATAATAGTTATTAATTTTAGCTACTAAATATAAGTTTCAAATAAAATTTTTACTTTTTACAAAATGAAAAACCAAGAAAAAACCAATGAAGACAACCTCAGCGATGAAGAAGCAAGACGCAAAAAAGAAAAAAGAAAGAAAAGAAACGCATGTAACGACAAAGAAGGAAAAGCACATCGATTACATTTCAGATTTGGACGATTTCTTCTGATATGGCCCTGTGTTCCGCAAGCATGGCAGGTGACAGGCAATCTTTTGCTGCAGTTCCTGATCATGTGTCCCATTAAATGGCAGGACCAGCACCGTCTTGATTCTATACGCCTTCCGGATTGTAAATCTTCCGTTTCAAAATTTCTCACTGTCGGTTGTGGGCTTCTCTTGTTGTTGTTATTCAATGTCGTTTCAAATCCTTTAATTCCAGATTGTGTCTTGTTTCTTCGGGATTGTACATGGATCCAATCGTCTTTCACTGCATTGACATGATCATATTTCTTTTGTATCTTGCCCATTTTTGTCATCGTTTTTTTTATATCCGTAATCTCATTTAAATCTCTCATCTCAACTTCCTTTAGGATCGCTTTATCACTGGGACAGTGCAATAGTATCTCCTTCTATAATTCGGCTTCGTCCGAATTGTATGCGGCTAATTTCTTGATCAATTTTGCCAGTCTTAAAGTAGTCTTCAACTGATTCGGAACCTCTCCGGTATTCCAGAATTTCTGCCAGGTCTTCAAATCGGGAACTCTTCTTGGAGAACGCTTGTCGCAATCGATTTTCGAAATTCGTCACGCCATTATCTACTTCCTCATAATATTTGATGGCCCCGTCATCTAGCAGAGTTTTCACCAAAATATTCTTTACATTTTCTTTGGTCTGCGTTAACTCGAAGAATCTACGGCATTTAGAAATGAAAATTTCAACATCTCCTTTCTTGAATCGATCTGGGACAGATCGCGATAGGAGGATCTCCGAGGCTTTGGTCGCCATGTTATAAAAACTGTTTGCAGCGCAAACCTCATCAAAATTGGAGTCCATAAGATTTATTATAAAAAAATGTGCTTTTCTTATTTTTTTGAATATTTAAACAAACTTCTTTTTTAGGAGTTTTACAATTTTTAAATTTAACCGTATTATAAATATGTATATAATAAATATATATAGAATTTTAATAAGCATGTTTTTAATGTAATTACGACTTTAAAATATATTGAAATTAAAATATCTATATTAAAATATAGCTACTTTCCTTACATATACCTTTCCTTGTATTTCTAAATTTTATATATTTAGAATTGAAGACGTCAAAGAAAGATTTCGCCTAACTGTCACAGATTACAAAGTCAGGTCGAAACCGAAAGAGGGAAGGGCAACCCAAAGCAGAAGTCGTGAGAGGGTAGACCGAAGCCCGAGTCGCAGGAGGGCTCAGCGAAGTCCCCTTTAATTTGTGTCAAATCTGAACAAACTAAATACTGATAAATATGATTTGGGTTTCTGAATTCTTGAGCTTTAATCTTCTATCAATTTTTCGGTTTTAATTTAAGTTGTGTGCCTATTTATCATGGTGGATTTTAAAAAATGCATTTTTAAATACTAGATGCGTCATAAATGATAAAATAAATTATAATAAAAATAATAAATTTTTTCTTTGGTTTTATGATTTTGAAAGGAAAAGTGAATATAAGATATTTTTATTATTATAAATCAATGATATAAACAGTAGCGTCGCTAGGCGGGTGCGGGTGGTGCGGACAACACCGGGTGACACAATCTCAGAGGGTGTCATTAAATGAAAAATACATCACGGAAATAACCCTGTATAAATAAACCGACGTTAAGCTAAGGTTAACTAAAAAACACAGGTTGTTCGGAGTCAATGATGACAGTCTCCAGTTTAAAAATATTATAACGTCATTTCATGTTGATTTGACTTTATTAGTAATTTTATGCTATGATAAAGTAACGCACACGTTCATTGACTTGTTGTGAATCAAACGGTGCTGGTACATAGCTGATGTAGATACCCTACAAAAATGCATTTACAATACATGATGGGCGGATTGGGCTCTATTCCGAGGCAAAGATCTCAGCCATGATGAAGGTCAAGAGTTTTATGAACCCAAGTATAAAATATTTACTTTTTATAACATTATATATTTTTGTACTTTTAAATTTTTTGTACTTTTTTATATTTTTTGTATTCTTAAATTTTTTATATTTAGAATCGAAGACACCATAGAAAGATTTCGCCTTACTGATACAGATTGCAAAGTGAGGCCGAAACCGAAAGAGGGAAGGGCAACCCAAATCAAAAGTCGCGGAACGACAAGCCGAAGTTGTATCTAGGCCAGCCAGAAAGTTGAAAAGATTTAGACCTATTGAAACAGTTGGTAGGGCGAGGTTTAGCAATGCGAGGTCAAACCACGCTAGTCTTGCCCATGCAAGTCTAGACTATTCCAGTCTAGCCAATTTCAGGCTGGTAAATTCCAGACTGGCCAATTCCACGATAGCGAATTCCAGGCTGGCGAATTCAAGTCGAAGCCATGCGATGCCATGAGCTCAGCCATGATGAAGGTAAGAGTTTTATTAACTCAAGTATAAATGATGCATGATAAAATGTTTACTTTTTATAAAATTATATTGTTGGTGAAATCGTTTGTATATTTTTATTAGTTGCTTATTTATATTATTTAGATAAATAAATAATTTATAAAGAATGGTGATATTCACCATTGATTTCTTATTATTTATAATATTTTAAAAAACAAAAAATATTAATTATTTATATGGAATAAAAATAATATATTTATAACATATTTTTAAAGTTTGATTTATTTTCTTAAGTTCGGTATAGTTAAAGTTTAAGGCCTAGAAGCCAAATTATAAATGTAAAAATTAGTAGTAGTATGGAGAAAAGGTATAAATAAGTGATTTAAGAAACAAATAATCGATAGCTGAAAATTTTTTCAAAGGTACCCTTAGAAGGAAAGAATTAATATTTGATGAAGCGTTATCATTGGATAGTCATCATAGAATCAAGAAAGGAAATTGAATTAAGACTGAATTAGTGAAACCTGTGAACAGTGAAGAATTAAATTGATTAGAAAATATTTAAATTTGAATTTTTGGAAACTAAGTGATATAAAGGAATAATTTAAAGGATAAAGGAATAATTCAATTTGGAAAAATGATTTAAATCAAAACTTTGGAAAATTGGATATTCATTTGAATTTTTGAGGTCATAAATTTTAACTTAAATTAAAGGCTCTTAATGAATTAACAAATATTTTTTGTAATAAAATTTTGCAAATTAAAATCATATTTTTATGTATAAATAAAATTTTTAAATTAAACTTAATATCAATAATTGTGAGGAGTCTTCTCAATCAAGAATTTAGTAAAATAGGTAAAATTTGCTTCGATATTATTATTTATCATATATAAATACCTATTGTAAATTTGTTCATTTTATTAAAATCGATAGTTTTTGATATTAAATTGATATTTTTCATATTTAATTGATATTTTTCATATTTAATTGATAATTTTTCATATTATATACATATTATTTTCATATTTGAATATTTAAATACATATTCTTTTCATAATTGAATTAAAAATTTTTTTAAAATATTGCCGATTTCATGAATTCGGCAATTAAACAAATTCGGCATAACAGATGATACTTCCTACTGTTAAAAATTTTATAAATAAATTTACTAAGGACCAAAATTGTGGTACCAAAACGGTATGTACCCACCATATATTTAATAAGATTTTAAATGATTTTGTTTATTAAAGATGTTTCAGGTACTCAGAATATGGGAACAATTCAAACGTTTATCAAATTCACTGTTTATCAAATATCGAAAAGAAATTATCCAATTGGTTATATATAAGGAATCACCAAATTGAATGCAAATTTTTCGACTCTACAATGAAGGATATCGGTAAAATCGCCAATGTAATGAAAGAGTCGATAATTGATTTGAAAATACGAACGCACAATTTGTGCGCACTTCCCAATGACCGAGAAATACGTTGTGTGATCTATCGCTAAATCTAGAAAAAAGCTTGATGGATCAGAATATTGTGCAAGGTCAGGCAATCACAAATAAATCCTACAATATACAAGTATGTTTTAACAACACATGTCGATGGTGTACCAATCAATCAATAAATATCGCAAATAATCCAACTTTTGAATATAACATGGAAAATCCAATTCGAATACGTATATCAAGAGAAAAACATCGAATAACAATAGGATTTGTCATAAAATTTAAACTCAAAATATACAGACTTGCTCAAACAACAATTCATTATTCTACATCTCATTATAATTGGACATTCGAATTACAGTACCACGATAATTTAGAAGATGTTAATATTATTCAACAATGATGTGAACTAGAAACTACTACTCCTAAATATACTACGAAATCAACCTTGCGAACTGCGACTGATACTGCAAACATCAACTACAACAATAAGCTCAAAATCAAAAGAAGTACTTTCCCAGATTCAGACCGCATATTCGAACAATATGCGATGTTTTCTAAATCGATATTAATTGAAGTGTCAATGAACACAGTCACCCTAATAACAAAATTTAATAAATATATCTTAAACATATGTAATGAAGAAACATGTATCATAGCCCCCTTTATCAAGAGCGAACCGAAATAGAAATACTTCATCAAAAACCTAATATAAATATTTTTGCATATCTACACAATAAGCTGCAAATGAAATATCTTACCCATCGGGGAAAATATGTGAGAGGTTACTGTCAAACATTAAGGCAAACCTTATATTTATAATAAAATATCCGTGCTACACTTCCTTATCATTCCTTACTTTTCAGGATGTTGATACGAATGATGTATTAACTTCAACATCTCTATAATATCAAATTTCACTAACTTACATACCTTGCGCATTTATAACAGATATTGGCACAAATCTAGCTTACTCTTCATTTTTGTTTAGACAGCTGTACTACCTCATTTGAGGAACAACACAAACTAATCTCTTTTAAATTCTCTACAGGAATCCTAAACTTAACATTTATCAAGATATTGATATGACATTATTCGTACAGTGGCAATGGAATTATAGTTCACAATCATTGAATCGAACATTAGAAAAAGGAATGATTTCCCAATCTTTCAACATTAACCCCTGGAAGTTTTTCATAACACATAATCCAATATATGAAAACTTTAGTATTTACAGATATTTGATTCAACGCAAAATTAATCGAAATACAACTGAAATAGTTACAACAATCCTAAAAAGGCGAGTATACAGTCATAACGAGACCTTTATGGCCCTATATATTATATAGCGTAGGAGTTTTTTGGTTATTAATATAGATAGTATATACAATGGTGGTCATTTATAAAAACTATAAATTGAAGACTTTAAAACTATATCGTACCACTCTGTGACAATACCTGGCAGGTGTGTACTTAAATACTACACAGATATGAGATATTCGATGATGATGAATAAAGATAAAATTAAAATGAATTATTTTATATTTTTATATTGTATATATATATATATATATATATATATATATATATTATTATTTTTATTCTCATTTTTTAAGTCAATTTGATAAATTTTAATGGATTTCGATTATTTCAGAAAATGACAGAATTCAATTCCCTTCGATCTCGGGCCGAGGTGACAAGATCCTATAACCATTTTCATTCCGAGGAAATCGGAAATAAGTTGATATGTGGGAGGGGGATGAGCATCGACCTTCGTTACCTTCATTCAACGCTTTGGAAAATAGACTATGGAAAGCAAATCACGTATATTTGGACAGAGATCCAAAGTCCTGCGATAGACACATAGTTAGGGAAGTAAAAGAGACTCAATTATTCGAAGATCTTGAAGATCGAAAGCATACTGTGATTGAAAAAGTTTTAAAAGTATACATGGCAGTAGTAGTCCAATTACCTTCACAGTGGAGTCCAATGGAAAGAATCAAACTACGCGTATCCACGCTTTTCAATATAAAATTAAAACCACATAAATACCCTCTTAGCTTTTATAAGCGCCTGCAAATAAGCATGCAAGTCAATAAACCTGTTCTTTACAAATACTTTGATGGACCTGAAGCATACCCGAACTCGATAATCCATAACACGTATAATAAGCGTATTGTCTTAGTCAAGAGAAGCGTTCCAGGCCGATTGTACATAGAAGATATCATGAGAACTAACAGACATACGTGTCCAAATTCGTTCAACCGACCATTTTACCACCTACATCATACATAGTAGCATACATCAACGCGTGTTCCAAAGATCTTGTGGTAGGTGCTGATAATGAACATGTGTATGTCCCAAATATAAAGACCATGGAACTGCAAATTTTTGACCTAAAAGAGGTAGAGGAAATTGAAAAAATTAACGACATCACCATCACAGTGTCTGATGATACCGGAATGTTCGCAGTAAAGTTCTTTTTTGAGGATGACTATCCCAACCCATTTGCTTCCCGGTCATTCCTAATAATTCATTCCGATTTGGAGATATCAGATAAGATCATAGTCCAACGAGGATCTCTCTTGCATCAACCACTCTCCCTTCAGGTGATCAGATCGCGCATCCGAATAATGGATTGCGAATACGCGATAGATTACGAGAATTGCCACCATCTCGTGTCTGTTGCTATTTTGAATATCCATGGTGAAACCTAAATCATACCCTAGTTAAGCCAAGAGAAAAAATTAAATACTACGTGAAACATTGCCATGGGATAACGGCAGAAATAGTTTGTGGTCAGATGGATGAGTATAAAGCACTCGCGGAAATCCATCGCCACCTACTTGGGAATATTTTAGTAGGGCACGATGTTCAGCTCGAACTGAAGGCATGTGCCATTCCTACCAAATCGTTAATGAACATACATCGGTTGGAAAGATATTTGAAGAAAAGTATGATTTAGTAAATGAAAAAGGCCATTTCTATTCGTTGAAAGCCCAATCGCGAATAGTACTCCAGGAGGAGATACAACAGCATTATCATTCTACTATACAAGACGCGAAAGCAGTTCTACAAATCTATCTGAAGGTAGAAACTGATTGGATAGATAATATATCATTCAAGGATACCCGTAGTCTATTGGGATCACCAAAATTTGTTAGAACAGAAATTCTCGAATCTACAGATAAATTATCCACCGTCTGTAACAATAATTCTCTGGATATTAGAAAAAGATGAACTTCCACGAGCCGATATAACAGGCGTTCCAAGTCATTTTAAAATAAAATCCACTTCAAGGTGGATTTCGGATTTACAAGAGTGAACCCACGGTAATCAGGGACGTCCGATAATTATTGACTTAATGGACGATCTAGACGACGACATAGAATTGCATGCACCTTCTGATCAGGAATTGTTACCTGAATTATCTTCTGTTTCCGCGCTAGCCGCCTTTTTGCAAGATTAACATAACGTACAAGGATTTCAATCAGTTTTTGATAAAACCTTTAAGGTTCCGGAGCCGAATCCAATCTCCTTTGTGTATGCGAGAGCACCACACAAATATCGTCCCGAGGATAGATGCTCACCCAATCCTCCATATTATCCCTCTATAAATAATTATCAAGTTCATTATCCACAATCAGAGGATGGATTAGTTCATGACGAGAGACAATCAGAATCCACAGTTCATTCTGTCGGACGAAAAAGAATGGCAGTCCGTTCAGACGGGTGAGAGTACCATTCTGCGGAGATTCATCCATCAGTGGAGAATGTGTTCACAAAGTGTGCGAGAACATTTATAAAAAGACATAAAAACACTAAATTTGATAATTGATTTGCTTGCTTATTTTATTATTTTTATCCTTATCCTTTACTGACAATATATGAACAATGGTTTTTCGTGATCTCAAGTTTAATAATTCTTTTATTTTTAGCTACGAATGTTGGATAAATAATAAAATACAATAAATAATAGTATAGTACTATTATTTTTCTTAATTATCTTATAAATATTTAAATTAAATTATTTTTATTCACATTTATGAAATAAATAAAATGTAAATATTATTGTAAAATCCTATATTATTTATATTTTAAGTTAAATAAAATAAATTAAAGTCCAGAATTAGACATTTAAAATTAAATTAGGCCTGGAGATCAAAATGACAATCATAGTGACTCATTAAGAGTCAAAGAGTAAGTTTCCAACTTATCGTAAAAATTGGACATTATAAATAGAACAAGTAAATAGTTAACATATGATAAATTTTTATTATTCTAAGGTCAACGTTGGAAAATTTTTTTATTATTCTAAGAATTTTAATTTGGAGTAAATTATTGAATCAAGAGTTAAAGGAGTCGTTGAAAGATTTAAATCTGAAGAAAAGATTAGTGTTCAATTTAGCCGAAAAATTAAGAAGTCGTTGAAAAAATTAATTTTGAAAAAAAGATTGGCGTTCAATTTAATCAAAAGTTAAAGGAATCTTTAAAGGATTTAATTCTGGTTATTATTTGATATTTATTTTAAGTATTGGTTAAATTTAAGTTTTTGGTAATTCTTTATATTAATAATAATAATTTTTCTAAAAATCATATTAATTATCTACAACTAACTTTATTTTATTTTAAACTGATTTTTTGATATCGGAGAGTGGTTTATCCCACCAAAAATTAAATAATATACATAAAATTGCAAGGTTATTTTTACCTATACATATTTGTAATTATTTGTGAATAATCAATAAATCTTATTTGAAAATCGTTTTCTCATTGTCATTGAATTTTCTAAAGTAATTGATAAATCCTTAAAGTTACATAAGCTAACCTATCGTTCTAAGCACACCACTTAGATCGATCGAACCAGAGTAAAATAATTTTTGTTTGGTTTTCGAGAGTTTTACCGTCGCCTCCCGGAGAACCAATACGTTCTTCTTTAAAATTTTTACTTAGGCCACACTCTTTTCTTTCTTTGTCATTGAGCTAGGCCAACGTTTAAACATTCATATATAAATCATAACAAAATATTATAAATTTTGAAATACATTGATAATAATTTAGCATTTATATTTGGATATTCGTATATATTTGAGAAGACAACTCCTTCGAATATATTCCTCCTTACTTCCTTTAAAAATATATTGGAGAAAATACTTTCGTTTTCAGTTGAAGAATTTTGGATTTCATTCAAGTTCATTTTAAGTAATTGTTAAAATTATATATTGTTAAAATTCTATAACAATAATAAGTATTATATTAAAATAATAGTATTTATTTATTGGAAAAATCATTTGTGGTTTTCAACGAAGTTTGTGACCACCCTAATATTCTACATAACACACAAATGATATATTTATATTGATTTCCCTTTAAATTTGTAATTATTGTGAATATTTAAATGTATACTTCAAAATTAACTGTGTTGTCTTTCATTGATTTAAATTAATAAAGAAAAATATGTAATACATTTATTTAATTATCAATATATTGTCAAATATTCATAGAACAAATTAGAAAATTTAATTTAAATTTTAAACTAAGTCTTCTTTGTTGATTTCGAGAGATGGGTGGCATATACAATATATATATATATATATACTACTCCACCGATTTCAACAAAACATATCTGCAATAATACAAAAAATACGAAAAGTTGTGATTTTGATTCGTAGGTTACCATTAAAGAATGATATCCTCCAAAAAAATGTTAAGGATGAATTCAATATTGAATGTTCGATGATTTTGGACTCGAAGACTCGGTGGAGTAGTCTGAAAAAACTTAATACATATCAAGTCCGATTATAACTTCACGAAAAATGAGCTCACTTTGGTATCAAATATAATACACGCTTTACAACCTATAAAATCATCTATAGATGTACTTTGCTCCTGGGATGTGTTGTATCTCAAAGTAAGATGAGATATATTTCTTCGTTTTGTGTTTATTCGATTTCATATTAAAGTTCAGTTTCTTTCTCAAAAAAGGACCGGTCTCAACCATCCCACAGGTCAAGGGAACATTGTTCAAGGAATCGTCACTGTGCTTCGTCACAATATGTTTCTTCAACGCACTCGTACTGCAAGAATTGCTACAGCAATTAATCGGATCGAATTAATTAGTCGAAAAGAGATTGATTTAATTAAAAGAAAATTCATTGAATTTTGATTTCCCAGGAACAATTTCCCCATTGACACTCTCGGTTTCGGAATAATCCTTCAATTTACGTGTGATCGTTTTGAGAAATTTGTGTGCAAATCTTTTTACTGTTTTAACTTTCAAACCGAATTTTAAACTTGGTACTAAAGAGAAAAGACTTTCGTCAATTACCGAGCTTAGAATCATATTGAGAATAACGCTAGAGTAAACGAAATAATAGTCAGAGATTATATCTGACGTTTCGGAAGAATTATGAAACTTTTCCATTAAATGATGGTGCATATTCATTGATAATCGAAACAATTCGATGTGATTCGGAGATTGTTTGATATACCTCAGAATTTTTTTTATCTTCACATCACATCTCTCGTAACGCCATAAAGAAGATAATTAAAATACTCAACAAAAATCAACTCAATATCGTTATAAACAATCGGTTGATTATTTAACATCGAAAGTTTTAGTTCAAATTCAAAATCGTGAAGTAAAACGAATCGCCAAAAATCAATCGGTGAAATCGCAAAATCGATCGATGATTTACGAGATAAATCGATCAATTTGATACTTCCCCTCGCACCTCTCGCAGAACAGTTGAAAAAGTGAAAGCCATAAATTCGGTCGCGAATCTTTCGTCACTTAAACGTGAATTAATTTCGAAATATCGTTAGAAAATGCAGCAGACAATCACGAATCATACAAAATATTGTATCTTTGATTTTTTATACACTCGAATATCAATTGAATCGAATTAATTTCAAATTTTCTCATAACTGATTGCATTTTGAATTCATCAAAACAAAATTCGAAAATTCGCAAAACTTAATTTAATTACATTATTTTATTTAAACAAAAATTTTTATTTTGAAATTTGTGACAATAGTCACGTTTAACTATTATTTAACTATTATTTTTAACTATTAATTTTTTTATTGAAATTGCGATAACAAGAAATCAACAATTTACAATTACATCTCACATATCAATTACATTCAAACACACCTGCATCATTTTATATTACAATTTATACACACAGTCACATATCGATAAATCAATGACATCATCGACCAATTTTACTCGGAATTCTTTTTGATTTAAAATCTGAAGGAAATTTCGGCAATTGGCGAACGATATTCAGAGATCTTCCAGCAGAATGGTGTATTTTATCGTTTCACGCTTAATTTAATTAATTTATTTTATTTATTTAAATTACTTGTTTATTTTTTTAATTTAATGATTTTATTTAAATTATTTATTTTAATTTAATTGCTTTACTTACATTTACTTTTATTTAATTATTTAATTTTATTTATTTAATTTACAAAATTGGCTCAAGTAGGAGTCAAAGGAAATCCCAACGCGAACAATAAGAATCTTTATATTACAGATGTAACTCTTAAGTTCATGCTTGATGAGATATCTAAACAAAATAATTTTCTAAATAATGAATTAAAGGACGCCCAAATATGTCGAAAAAGTCAAAGACGAACTGTTTATTCTGGCATTATGCATTATCTATATGAACCACGTACAATTTCAAATTAGGAAAACGATTATGGATTATTCAATAGAACCAGCAAAACAAGTATCGCAAAGAAAATTGTTGAAGTGGCCAAGAAATTTTCAAGAACTACATTTAAAACTAACCTGGATACTGAAAATATTGTGAATATGATTTATTCAAAAGATTCGTTCAAGATCAGACACATCGCTGCTTTTTTGATGAATGAAAGAAAAATTACAATTAGCAATTCAGAAAAAAAATCACCCTGTTATCAGAAGTGACTCCCAAACATCAAATAACATTCTAAAAACAGTAAAAGGGGAAATGCAACATTTTGAGGAACAAAATATTCGAGGAAACTATTTAAATATTGTCCTAAAATATATTTCTACTGTTGGGCTATATAAATAATTTTTATTCTTGTCTTAATTATCTTATTTTTATTATTTTTATTGTTTTAATTATTTTATTTCTTTTATTATTTCAATGTAATTTATGGATAAGTGTAATACTGATTGTGTTTATAATAAATAAATGTTTTTATAATACTGAGGCATTATACTTCATTACATTTATGTTATATGAATATTTATATATTTAGTTAAAATATTATAAATCTTTTAATAAAAATTATATATATATATATATATAT